>JAVDPK010059445.1:0-19469 GCA_034780415.1 Cichlasoma orientale
CCAGGCCAGGTCGTTTCAATAAAGGCTGTACCACTGCCTGTTTAAAGGATACAGGTGCTTCACCCACTGAACTCTGATTTTGATCACTACACCTTCCAGAACAGAAAGGCTTTTTTTCCAACAGACTTTTGTTTCTGTGAGACACTTTATACCCACAGCTAATACTCCTTTCAAGCAGTAAAGGTTGCCAACATGAGAAAAAATCAAGTATTTATTAGTCACTGATCTCTGTATGACTTTATAGACCCCCATCACAGCATCCTTTTTGACTCTAATGGGACCACAATTTACAAGATCAACATCATGCTGTATTCAGTGTGACCTCAGATTAGTGACCATGAACTGTAACTGAGTGTTACTGAAGCCGCAGCAAAACCATGTCTCTTTGCAACCAGAGGAATATCTGCTCTCAGTGACATCACACAGAGCCAAGAGTAGACAAACCTGTCTGAAACAGAGCATGCCTGGAATTACTTGTACCTGCGCTAAACTCATTAAGTTTAATGTCTGCATCCACCAACGTAACAGGATGAATGACAGAAAATAAGAAAAAGCATAACAAACCCGCTTCAATGTTGTCCTCTCCACCTGTCTGACAAGTCATCAAAGGGTTAGTGGAGGAAGTGAGCTGAACCTGTGCTCAGGTGTCACTGTCGCTCATGACCACACCCACACAGGCATAAATGCTCCACATTGATCAGGTGGTCCCAGCTGCCTCAGAGGCTTCAGACGGAAGGGCGCCCTCTCATTATCGTGAACAAACAACACAGGACCACACATACTTTGTCAAAGTTATTATTGTAGAATACTTTGATGTATTTTTTTCTTTCATACAGACAAAAGGTGTTGGACTTAATTCCCATTAAATTCTCTTAGATTTCCATACAGACTTAGTCTACAGTATACAGGTGTGTTCTTTCTCATATATAGATATTTATTTGCTTAAATAACAGGCAGGTAACTCTTTAATATATTCAATAGTCTTTATATTTTTTTTTTCTTTTTTTGGTCTTTTTTTAATTTCAGCACAGTTAAGGCTGCATTTTCTGTCTGCAGAACAGCGCTGCTTTGTGCAAGAAGGGGGACCATTCCACACATAATATTTACAACAGTATGTATAATGAATAATGTAAAAACCTTCATTCCTTCCTGTGGTAACATGGCAGTAAATACTGGTGGCAGATCTAAAAGAGCAGCCTAAACAGCGCATGGACGCGCTGCACTTCTGCGGTCTCTAGCTCTGCATCGCCTCCTGGGTCTCCGTCCTCTCTGGGTCCCCACTTTGTCCAGTCCTTCAGATTATAATGAGGTACGTTTGTATCTCCTGCTCTCTATTTACAGAGTGGTGTCTCTGGTCTTAAGAGACTGTAAGCATCTATGCACCTCTGCACACTTCAGGGGCTGTTCACTGGACAGAAAACACAGCCCTCAGAATATGCTCAGGAGAATGTGCAACTGTCTTTCCATCAGTGGGAGCACCGGTGGAGAAAATCAAGAATAATAATCATAATCATAATAATAATAATATAATACAAGCGCTTCCGTTTTGTTGTTCCTCTCTTTACAAAAAGCAATAGGAATAAAAGAAAGAAACATCCCAAAAAAAAAAAGTGTAACAGGAACATAGTACCTGTAAATCAAAGATGCACATGTGCACATTTGGGCGATCTGTACAGTAGTGGTGCAGTTGTACAATTTATAATTTTGATAAATAATTTTGATAAATATATTCTTTTTCACATTGTGTTTTGTGAATCTGGCTCACAACATTATGATGTAACATGGCTGGACAGATGGACAGAGATGGCTGAACAATCAAATTTACACCACTGGAGATTATCGCCCTGTAGTCTGGTGTGTGTGTGTGTGTGTGTGTGTGTGCGTGCGTGTGTGTGCGTGTATGCGTGTTTTCATATACGGCAGAAAGCACTGATGTAGCTGTGCTTAGACTGGTGCTGAAATAGAAGAGACGTGAACAGGATGTGCGTGTGCGTGTCAGACAGAAAGAGAGGAAGAGAGCAGATGTGGAGAGATCATAGCACACAGAAGTGACAGTAGCCTAAATGATTTACCAACACATAAAGAGTGACATTAATGATACCAAATGCATGCTTCAAAACAGACAGACTAATACAGTGTCACCGCCTGCCCCGCCCAGCTCAGGTGGTGACGATGATGATGAGCATTCAAGAAGACAAGAGTTCTGTACAGGTAAGGGTGTTCCCAGAGAGCCCTGCGCGCATCCTGAAACAGAAAGAGCAGGACAGACGTGTTCTCTCGCTCTGGTTTTAATCCTACGGCTGGGTGCAGGTGTCGACATGGCAGTCTTTTGCATATCGTCTGCCCTTGCCTTAGTCTGGCGGTGGGACAAGTCAACTGGGGGGAGGTGGAGGGGCAGGGGAAGGAAAGGAGAGGGGAGGTAGCGGGGGTTTGCATTGCTTTGAGGTGTCACACTCTGAGGCAACATGAAGTCAGCGGTCCACCCACACCTAGTGCAACATGGGATACAGGAGGGCGCTCTCGCACCCGCTCTGGAATGTGATATTTGGAATGCATGTTCCATGGAATGTCAAGGTGGAGGTGACGTCACGAGCTCTGCACCCGTCGTCACTATGGTGGCGATCTGATTTTTTTTTTTTTTCTTTTGTAGTTTTCAGTGGGCTGTGTGCTCATGCAGTGTTTTATGGCCTTTATGTTGCAGCGGAGACATAAAGTGTGTTAAAGCGTCAGCGGCAAACCGGCCGACTGGCTGTGCTGCAGGGAGTCGAGATGAAGGCATCAGCAGGCAGTTAGTTAGTTTAATTTAGACTGGATACAGTTCAGGTCAGTTCTTCTAACAACACGTCTGAAGCTCACAGCTTAGACGTTTAATACAGAACCGGCACCATCCTGCACACAACCCTTTATAAAAGCACAACCTGTCCCTTTCCTTCTTTGTTTTAACCGTTTATATTCGGGGTTCTCAAAGTTTTGATGACTGGTTGCAAATTTAGGGAGCCTACGTTTACTTCAGTGTCACACAGGAAAACTGCTTCACGTGAAAACCTTTGCAGGTGGTTTACATGGGCAAGTGTCATTTTTGTGCTGGTTTATAGTCCCCACTAGCGAGCAAGCTGGTCCATTTGTTGACACTGAAGTTTAGTTTGCAGAGTTGAGTCAGGTTGTCTCCTCCTGCACTGCGTCACACCGTGACATGATGTGTAGATGAATGAACGCATGTACAGTAATGCAGTTGGCGGCCATGCTTCCAAGGCTCGATTTAGGGTTATGAACTGGAAAGCACGTGGTTGATGCTTGTCTCTGTTACTCGAGGCTTTGGCGTTGCAGTAGCGCACACAGTTCTGTGTTTCCTGGATGTTTGTTGAAAACCAAATTAAAGGTCATAAATCCCACGCCCTATAACTGTTTATACGATGGGTACCACAGCAGCACACCTTCAGAAAGGCCAGGCTGTGTTGAAAAAATGATGTAAAATGATCTAGATTAGTGTTCCAAAGAAACCTGTTTCATGGGCCTGCTGTACAGAGCCTGACTGATGAGCAGTAGGGGATGTATTAAGCCCTGAACTCTTTATTGTATCTTGGTTTAATGGTAAAATGCATTTAATAAATGAGACCGGGACCTGCACAAACAGCATAAAATTAATTAGCTAATTAAACATAAACATAGGTAATGTGTATGCCAACGCTTATGAGACATTATGAGACTATGAGCTTCCTGTGTAGTGTAGCAGCAGTAGTGCTTCTTGTTTGTCTGAAACAAGCTCCTGCAGCACAGTCCACTGTCACTGCAATGCTGCTTTTACCTTGTAGGAGTCTGATGTCTCCTGACAGCCAAGAGAGAAGACATTTTAACCTGTGCTGTGTTTTTTTAAAGATCAGGGACCCACCGATGTATCCGGCCAATACCTGCATGGAGTAGTTTCAGCCTTCGCTCTATGCTATTGGCATACCTGCAATTAGGATGGCATTCACCAGTATTTATCTGCTGTTTCACATTCTGCCCTGACTATATCTTCAGTGTGATGAGCTAAAAGGCCTAAATGAAAACTTTGTTTCCATAAAACGATTAAATAACAACAAAAACAGAAGCAACAAAGCAGCATCTGCTGATGCATCACTCATAAGGATTTTAAGCGTGAGCTGTAATGTGGTAATTAGAGCGCGTTACAGGTGCTTCTGAGAGAGTCGGGCTAGCTTTTCATGCTCAACTAAGCTAACCAGCTGAAACACCTAGCCTTATATGTTTCCTTAAAGGTATCCCAATCAAAGATCATAGTGATGATGGGGAAAGCACAAGGACATCACACACAGGCTCTCCTTGGTCGTACTTGATAGCTAGCAGTGAACACTGACCTCAGACGCGGGCGACTGGTTGAGACACTGGCAGGTTAAAATGGCACAATCCCTTTGTCTGCGCAGAGGGAACTGGTCACATGACGGAGAACACCTGACGACGTATGAGCAGGAGGGGCTTCCAACCGAGTGCACATTAAGTCTTAAAGGGCCTTCGCCTGTGCATTGCGTGTTTGATGGCATTTAAAGGGTTAATGCTTCACAAGCACTCAGCTTTTTTTCCAAAAAGAAAAAAGCTGACACACACACACACACACACACATATGTGCCGACAAATTCGCGAACGGGATGAGACAAAGTGAGCAAAGGAGGAACAGCAAGAGGGAAGACGATGCAGCGTGGAACAGAAATGAGGGGACTGGAAGGGAACATGAGCCACGGGGTTCCCCAAGGTGACAGCCGCAGATATTCCCCATACGCACTGGGGGGCACGGCAGGAGGCTGGAAATGAACACTGTACATAGACATGTATACATCCAAATGAACATTACATCTCACACACTGTTCATCTCAGAGCAATATTCCAGATAACAGGTCATGTGGACCAATGGGGCAGCATTCAGGAGAAAGTGCGGTGATGAACACGTTCATATCCGTCTATCCACAGACAGTCAGGTATGAACACCCCCATCCTTTAGGTGTTGTTGCAGCCATTCTATTCACTGTTAAGTTTAAATAAACAGCATCTCTGTTTGTAATTTGTTTTTGTTACGCTTTTGTGAATTTTTTTCAGAAGAGACAAGACAATACACACACACACACACACACACACTGAAAGAGCGAACGAGGAATGAAAGAAAAAGAAGTCTAAAAGCTCCAGAGAAGAAATAAAGTGACACATAAGAAAGAAAAGAATGAGCACCATTATGTTGAGAAATAAATGAGTGGGAAATGGAAATGACTGAAGTTTAGTTAAAGCTTTAACAAAGCGTTTCACTTATATTGTAAGCAAAGTAGTGACTTTGAAGTGGCTGCAGTCGACCCAGGTGGTGGTGGTGGATGACAACAACACTAATGATGAACACCAATGGAAACGCAGTGAGTCAGCCCCCACAGCCGCTTGCCCCTGTTCTGCTGAAGCATTAAGGGATGTGTTCTGGAGGTCTATCACCCCCCCCCCCCCACCCCACTCGAACCCTGCCAGAGCAGACCTGCATGTGTGTGTGTGTGACAAGAGCATGCATGAACTCAGTGTGAGGCTGGACAGGGTGAGTGGCGTTCCACAAGGAGGGGGCGACAGACTGGGGCGGGTGGCTTTGTGGATGAAGGAGGGGAAGGACTGGGGTGAAGGTGGGGAGTCAGACTGCGAGGGCGGGAGTGAGGGCAAAGGGAGGGAAAGTGGCAAAATGTTCTCAGGGAGTTGCGAGCAGAAGTCTCCGGCCACTGTCCGCTCCCTCCTGCGCCTCCCTCGTCCTTCGCTCCCTCCTGTGAGCTTGTTGAAAGGGCAGCTGGATGAAAATGTCATGTGTGTGTCCTCAGCCCTCTCTCGGTCTCACCCTAACCTCCATCCCCCTCTTCCCATCCCCTTCCCAAACCCATGTTCAGCTCAGTTATAAGGAGGTCTCCACACAGTAGAGATGGGCCGGGTGAGGGGCGGAGGGTTTCACTGGCCTGTCCCTGCCACGATGGTTGTGGTGGTGGTGGTGATGGTGACGGCGGGGGCTCCGGTTATAGGTGATTACTGCGTTGGTGCTGTTTCTGTTGCTGTGGGTGACCATTGAATCAATGCTGCTGCTGCTGCTGCTGCTGTTGTTGTTGTTGTTTCGGTTGCACGGGGTCACCGGGAGGCTGTACTGGCGGTAGGGACGGGTGGGACGGGTGCGTGCCGGGGGTTGCGGCTGGGTGGGAGGGGGAGGCGGCTTGCGGAGGGCCGGGTGCAGGTGCTGGTATCTGCTGAGCTCTGATTCGTCGTCCACGTCGGTGTCGTCGATCAGTGGGATGTTGTGGATGAGGTCATTGATGAGGAACTCTGGGTGGACCATGAAGTTGTGGATGGAGTTGCGGGATTCCGGTTTCTCCCGGCCCTCGTACAGCGAACTACGGAATGCTTTCACCACTCGCATCTGCCCAGAGGAAAGAAGACGAGGGAGAGATCAACAAGAAAGATAGAGGAGAAAGTCAGAAAAAAGAAAAGGGAGACATGGGAATCCCAAAGACAGAGAGACTCGTGTCCTCCAGCAGACAAACAGAGTGACAGAGACAGACGGGCACTCAGGGCCAGGTGGCTGCAGTTAAAATGGATGCAATGTAACTACTAATGCTCAGTTTATTTTTAATAGAGATCTTTGAGTAAGAGCTGCTCTGGAAGCTGAAAATGATATCAGTGGCTGGATAACAGCAGGGCAAAGGCACAGCAATCTTTTAGAGTACAAGTAAAAGAACTATTTTTAAAATCAGCAAATCTCCTTTTTGGATTTTTGGACCTAAGCCCCGTCCACACTGTGGCTAGTGCTCTTTAGACTGTTATCAATCTTATGCCTGTGGGTTAAAGATGAAGATTAGCACTAGCAGAGAGTCAGAGCTTGTTCGTAGGGCTTATGCTGTTAGTCTTTATATTATGGCTAGCACTCAGCACTCAGCACTCAGCACGAAAGCACAGTTTTAAATGCCAAAGAATTATACATAATGTGTCCTTCTTGCTATAAAGATGATGAGCTGAAAGCACCAACTGAGCTAATTATTTGACTGGTCTGTGAGGAGGTTAGCAAATAGTCATGAATAGGAAAACTTAGACAAATGCATAAATAAATATATTTATAACATTGTTTAGAAAGCAAATCTTGGCATGAGTTTATTATAATGAGGACATGTTACGCTTTTATCTGTCATACTGTTACAGTGGTGGATACTGATATTAAAGGGAGAACCATGAATGTGTAATAATCCCTGTGTAATTAAAAGCTCAGGCTTTTCTAACTGCAGGTTTTTTCTACACCTGGATCTAAATGATGTCACTGAGAGCGGCCGTGAGCACGGAAGTCTCTTCTACCTGTTTTTCACACCTGTTGTTTATGAAGAGAAGCCAATCAAAAGAAGGCTAAGGTGAGGTGAGTGTTAGAGGAAGAGCTTTTTTCAGAGACGAGATGAACGGGGGGGGGGGGGGGGGGGGGATAAAAGCCCACTATATGATAATATAATAGGTCCTCTTTTAAAAATACATTAAAATGGGTGCAATTCATTAAAGTTATGCAATAATTAGTAAAGTCTTTTGTGTTCTGCACAGAAACAGATTTTTCAGATGGTACAACAATAAAAATATAGTGTTGGAAATAAGCACAATAGTTGAAGTGCATCAACATCAGAACAGCTGTGTGACGATTGCATATTTGACGATACTTAAAGCGCTTCTCAGACTTTTACACTGGTGTAACCTTGGTAACATCATATCAGGATTATTCAGTGTCAGCTCAGCATCCACCTGATCCTGTGTGTGTCTTCAACACACAAAAGTGAAAAAAAAAATCTTTTAAAATGAGTCGGCTGATGACATGTTTCTGTCAGTTCTCACACCAGTCAGACCTTATTAGACAAAAACATTCAGTAGCCACCATCACAAAGACCACAGAAGCTGCAGACACTTTCCACCATACACACTTGGCACATGTGTCTATGACCGTGTGTGTGTGTGTGTGTGTGTGTGTGTGTGTGTGTGTGTGTGTGTGGTGTGTGTGTGTGTGTGTGTGTGTGTGTGCTGGGCTGATGATACAGTATGCGTGGGAAAAACAGTCATACCTCAGCACACAGGATCACAGGCATGCACACACAGATGAGGGTGTTTGTTAGGCACAAATGGAGAAAGAAGCAGGAATGGTGAGCATGTTAGTTCAATGTACAATAAAAGAAGAATTTTGCAAGAACCTATAGCAGTGACCAAACATATACACACACACATACACACATAAATAAGACACGCATGCAGCAGCAGAGTGAACCAGGGCTGAGATATCTCAGCATTGTGCAGTTTGGAGGTTGATGTCTGCATGCATTGGACAGCTGTCAGTCATAGGGGCTGTTTGTTAAAGAGAGCTGCTTCATAAACACATCGACAGCCAAACTGTGAGTCATTCAGTCAGCGCCTCTACGCGTGTGCTCATGCACATGTTCAAAGTGTTCTGCGGCCATGCAGCAGTGAGAGTGACTGAAATGATGAGGATGCTGATGATGAAGCTGCTGCGGGATATAAAAAAAACAAATCTTGCAAAACAGAAAAGTGACATCATGAAGAATCAGCAGGTTAGAACAGTATGTGATTAGCTAGATTACTAGAAACAAAAGGTGACTGGTTCAAAGGCAAGAGTGAAGCTTGGGCGTCAGCCCTGTCACACAAAGAGAGACAGCCAGGTCATGCTGAATCACATCTTTGTCACTTACACTCTCTTTCTGTCACTCTCTCTCTCACACACACACACACACACACACACAAAGTGAGTTTTATGAGTGTACTTCAAGGTGCATTCAAGGTGGTGTATGCGTGCATAAACACATTCCTTTGCCATAGCAGTTGGTCCATGCACCCTTCTCCAAAGCCCAAACAGAGGAAAAGAAGCAGCATGAGCTCAAAAGAAAGAAAGACAGTTTAATGCAAATATACTGACAGGCAGAGGCAGACAGAGCCCTATACAGAGACAGTTTGGCCCAATGAGATCAGCAGAGAAAAAGCTTTATGTCCACTGCGACACCCACTGGAGTCCCAAATGTGATTATGAGAGATGGATGGTCAGGCAGCTGAATGGAGATCAGTGCTGCAGTTGGCCAAACTAGGAGGAGTCTCTATATATGACTCTGGCTCATATGATAGACTGAGAGACATACAGACATACAGACAGACGGTCAAGCAGTAGGTTCAGTGCTGATCTGTTTTTCCAAAGAGCATGTCAGACAGTAGAAAAACACCTCATGCAGCCTGAGAAGGTTTCAGAATGTTACTTTCCCACTTCGTCAGTGCTCGGTTCGTTTTCATTTTGTCTCCATGGCAAGAGTAAACTTTCGAGTATATAACGCCCACAGTGTGACCAGCGAGGCCTGGAGGTCAGGGCACTGCTGTGTTACTTATTCCTCTCACCCATTTCCTTTCTCTCTCTCCCCCTTTCTCCCTGTCGGCTCTTTCAGCAGTGCTTGATGGAAAAACGGTGATGGTTAAAGTACGGGAGGAGAAAGGGCGCTGGAAGACAGAGAGGCAAAACAACTGCTGATGACAAGAGACTGCAACGTAAATACAGGGAGAAGCTGTGAGGTAGATGACTGGTTGATGGCTCCCATTTCCCGCCGTGAGGCCCATCTGATGGAGCACCCAGCCCTGTATATGATGAGCAGTAATCATACGCCTTGGCCCATTCGGAGCAGCTTTTGCTCACGTCTCCTGCTCACGTCCCATTTAAGGAGTGAAATCTGAGCGTGGAGGCTGATCATTTATTTATTTTCATTTGAAAATACTTTAGTAAATAATCAAGAATTAGAGTCAGCTAAACATTGTATCACCTTTTTTCCTGACCAACGTAAACTTAGAGGTGAATCTCTTTATTGTACTTGTAGGCGGATTCAAATGAAAAGAAACCGGATCCATAGATCGCTTCTAAAGATCCAGAGGGATCTCTACAGTCCAACACAGCTCAGGTGGATGAGAGCATCAAAAAGGGACTGATTTTTTATTGGTGCCATTTGCTTCAGATCTGCCTGGGCTGTCTCACTCAGCTCATTATAGATTTGGCTGTAAAAGTCAGGGAGATGATGGCGTCAGTGTCAGAACCCAGCCACATCATAACAGGGCGCAATGCCAAGTCTGGGGTTGCTTTAGAAAGAACTTCAGGTAGCGCATTAAAGTATGACGCTGAAGTTTAAGACTAGTGATATTCTACATCTGTGGTACGGTGACCAAATCCAGGAACAAGATCAGAAACACCTGTGAGGACACCTTTAACTACAAACAGGGCCGGTCCATTACGGTCCACTGCATCATGTCATAAACCTACCAGCCCTGACACAGACCAGGAGAGCGCTGTAGAAAAGAAAAGTGGGGATTTGGTTGCTAAAAATAGTTTCACTGTGAAAGGATTAATTTAGAGTAAGTTGTTATAAAGCCAGTTCTAGCTTTGTGTTATTAAGCTACTAAGCTGCTAATACACAGCGAAGAGAGATGCAAAAATACTGTTACTCACTGACACACAGTCTAATGCAAAGTCAAAGATGAGTGTGGAGTGCGGGGGACCTAAATGCACAGTTTCCCCGGCATTAACATTAGCTGATAGCAGGAATATCTATATGCTCCCAACATTCACACTCTCTGGAATTCTGGTTTCTTGGGGCGCTCCAAATAATCCAAAATCAGTGGAGTTGTACCCACTGAAGGGATCGAGACAACAGGTTTCTGATTATTATTTTACAGTTTAAATCCCTTCCTGTAAATATTACAGAAGCACCTCGTGCAGCAGACTGCCATCAATCCCTAACAGTGTAACAGCATACGCTAGCAGAATGGAAGTATTTTATGAGCCCACGTGGGAAAAGCTAAAGGAAGCTAGCGTTGTTTTATTCCGGTTCAGACATATAATCATTACTGTGTTTGCGAAAACCTGAAATCATAATCGTAACATTTATAGAGTGAGATCAAAGGAAGCCAAACGGCTCACCGAGCCCGGCTGTGGTGCAGGAATAAAGAGCCGCAGCTGAATCCTCTCGTAGGTACATCACAGTATCTGTTTGTAGGGTACATTAATTGTTAGTTCTGGTCTTTTCTACGTATTTTTAAAATATCATCTGACCTATCCTGTAAGCCAAATCACTTCTGGTATATATTTCTGGGGCTTAGGGTTAGGGCTGCAAAACTGTGTGATTTCTATTTTTTGTGTAAACCAAGCTGGAGCACCTGAGAACAGGAGGAGATTTGACCACTGGAGGCCTCCAGACAACACAAAGTGATTCGGAGAAGACGACCTGGGTCACAGCAGGCTCAAAGTTTATGCTTGCTCCTTCATATTCCCTCCTTGTTCCACTTGTTTGTCCAAATCCATTTTGTTTCACATCAGGAGCTCAGCCTCTACAGGATGACTGCAAAATGCAAAAAGTATGTGTCACACTACTGCTGACTAACAGATTTGGACATAACAAGCTCTTCGAATTAAGGTAGAGGAATAGAAAAAGCAAGCAATGAGCTGGCAGACCTGAACCCTCGCTCCATACTTGGACTGTACATCCCTCGTTCCACTCCTCTACAGCCAACGGCGCACCAAACTAGTGTCCCACATTCAGCTTTGATATAATCGATTTTTTAACGTGTTATATTGTAAAGTGCTGGAGTGAAGGATGTGTTTCCAAAGTATTTAAACAAAGCCCAGGTTCCTCCTACTGTCTGCGCAGGGTGATCATGACAATGAGGTGTCAGCAGTGTCGACTTGGGCCTCTCTGTATCTACACCTGCATGTGATGGAGCATGGTGGGGAGGAAGTCAGCGTGGGATGGAAGGAGGGAAGGATGGACAGAAGGGAGCAAGAAAGGTAAAGAGAAGCAACTGAGAGGACGGATGAAGGCAATCAAATGAAGAGACAGCACAAACACACGCGTGCATGCACGCACACACTCGCACCGACAGGCATACAAGCACAGGTGCACACGCTCGCACACCAACAGGGAACACACACACGAGTCAAACTACGTCAGCAGAGGACACATGTGTTCAGACTTTCACACAGACACGCGCAGAACTGACATACAAAAAAATCAAGAGAAAAGATGGAGGGGTGGTTGCTATTCTAGTAAAAATGGGAGGATGAAAAAAGGGATGAGGTAAAGGAGAAAGTAAGGTCCAAGAAAACAGAGAAAAATCAATCAATGTGAAGAGAAACCGACTAAAGAAATCTTATCAGGATGCTACGCCCGTATTTAGATCTGATAAAATCTAAATACCACTACAAAAGAACAACTCTACTCATGAAGAACAATTAGAAAACATTTCACACAATATTTCTGCAAACAGGGAACCTGTAATATCTCATAGATAAAGGAGAGAGAGAAGAGCGAGAGAGCTGCGATGAAGAGAGAGGGGGAAAAACAGAGTGGACAGAGAGAGAAATCAGGACTTTTTGGAGACATCGGGGGGCCGAACTGTGACGTCGGAGCTGGAAATACTGTTACAGAAATAACCAGTTGACAACAATTGCAGCACCGAACAAAAGTGAGAGGAGCAGAAGAAGGAAAGCAAGAGAGAAAAAGGAAGTGTTTCTTTTTTGCTTTAAACCATAGTCTTGCAAACAGCAGTGTGTTACAGGGCTTTTATACTCGAAGGTTTACGGTTTAGAGATTTGCAGAAGCCATATGGAAGCCTTTTGGTAATGATAATGAATTCTATAGCAGTGAAATATAATTGTAGCATTTTCCAAAGAATGTACAGAGTCAAAAAATATTACAGAAGTACTACAGTGTGTTGTTTTTCAGAGAATACAAATGACACCTTTCCGTTAGAGATGTTTGGAAAAGAGGCCAACCACAGTCACTACGCTTGACCTCATTCACAGACAAGAAATAAGACATCGTGCAGGAGGAGCTGTTATCTGCTCTCTGAACTTTAGGATGCATCCTTAGCTTCCAAGAATAATACATAACAAACTTCTTTTTTTCTTTAAACCTGAGTCACTTTTTCTTTATAACAATGCTGCATCTTTTCTGTCAGGGCACATCAGACAGAGAGAGAACAGTCAGCTGCCTCCTGCACCCACAAACGACAAAAACAAGTCTCTGGCCTGGGACCAGGACTGGATTGGGACCAGACCAGACCAGGCCAGAGCTACACAGCCGTGTCAGGACTGGGTGCTGTTTGAAAGGGAGAATAAGAGCAAAGAACAGAGGACACATTGCACACAACACGAGCAGCGAGCGAGCCGGAGGGGACACAACCATAGAGAGTCAAAATACTGCAGTCCACGTGCCGTGCAGCATGTGTGGCTCTGTGTGGGTGGGTGGGTGTAAGTGCGTGTGTCTGTGTCTCTGAATGGGTGTGCGCAAGTGTGTGCAGGTATGCACGAGTGCTTCTGTATGTGTGTACATGCGTTCGGCGGACTCACTCCCAGGGGCTGGGCTGGTATTGGCTGTTGCAGTGGAGAGAGCTACGTGAGAGGGGGTAGAGATAGTGTTTACGTCGTGGAGCTGACTGAGCACAGAGGAGCGCCGTCTCACTGCTCCCTGAAACGAACCGCTTCGCTTGAACGTGCTCACTACCTCCATCTGCAGGACAGAGATACAAACAGCAGCATTCAGTGAGGACAGGAAAGTCCGGCCTGAGTGTGTGTGTGTGTGTGTGTGTCTTTCGTCCCTTTAAAAGATTCTCCTGTCACAGAGGAAATGATAGAAGAAGCTCTCAGATTTCAGTGTATCATAACTGATTTATGAATGTTACTAACAAAGTCTGTGTCTCCTTGGCTGTCTACACACTCAGACCAAACCCTCTTAATGAAAAACGGACCACTTTATGCAAAGACAGGCACTTAAGCAGAGAGGCTG
This sequence comes from Cichlasoma orientale, assembly GCA_034780415.1. Classification (NCBI taxonomy): domain Eukaryota; kingdom Metazoa; phylum Chordata; class Actinopteri; order Cichliformes; family Cichlidae; genus Cichlasoma; species Cichlasoma orientale. The sequence goes on from JAVDPK010059445.1 coordinate 13,845, forward strand.
GCCTGGCTCTCTGTTAGAAGACTGCTGTGGTTTTCCTGCCTTAATGTCCCTTCTCACACAAAGTGGTGCAAGAATCAATCAAAGTAATCAAGAAAGTCAGTGGCCTGTCTACTTGCATAAGCTTGCACACAACATGTAAACCCCCACTCGCGCACACACAAACATAGACACAAATACAGTCACAGCCTTCGTCTCCTCTCATGTTTACGAGCGTCTAAGATACCACTCTCAGTGTTTGAGTGGCACAGAAACATTAGCTGCGTTGGAGAGAGAGAAAAACAAAAACTTGAATCATTATGTTTGGCACATTTCAGAAGAACAGAAGAGAAAAGATGAGAGAGACGGACTTTTGAAGAGTAAGAACGAATCTAAAATTGTAGCTCTCAAAGAAGAGTCAAGTATGTCGCACGTCTTTCTTTCCAAAAGTCTCTTTAGTTAGCGTGTGAAGGCCATGATACTGGCAGTTTATTTAGGCAGTAACACCAGCCCCTTAGTAATGTGGATTTGATCATGAAACACTTGATTAAATCAGCGAAACTCTTTGTGATGCATGACAATGTTGTTTTAAAGATTCCCCATATATCTGCAATTTACCTTAAACAAACTGCGTGTGTGTCATGACCAAGTGAAGCTTCTGGCTGAGATGTCCAGATATCAGTTTGTGAGCCTTTGGGTTAAGGTCTGCTTAAACAGTACCTGGGTCTGGATACGGTTGAGGCCTCTGAACCAGAGGATCTGTCCGCGACGCAGCTCTCTTTCTGCACAGTCAATCTCCTCCTCGTCCTCTGCCAGCTCCTCCCCTTCCTCCTCCCCAGGCTCTAGCCCCAGCCCTGCCTCCTTCAGGCATGGCAGTCGCTCTGCTGGCACTGTAGCAATCACCTGGAAACCAGGTTTGTGACAATGTAATTTGACCAGGACAAGCTGGAGTGGCTTAACACTGAGCAGCGTGTGCACTTTTCCAACTTTAGGTCACATGCAGTGTTTTGGATAAAACCAGATTATTTCACCTGCCAGTTTTAGAACAGAATAGCTCTGAAGTGATCTCTAAGTCAGCGTGAATATGTTTCCTTAGCCTCACCTCGGAGGAAACCAGGCCTGCCAGCCTACACGTGCTCAGTGTGGTTTGACTCACCAGGCTGAAGAGCTGCTTACCTGCCCCCAGAGCAGCTCTCCAACTCCCACAAACAGACACCAAAGCCACTGCTCGATGTTGAGAGGAGCACAGCTGAAGGGCTTCCCCCCAAACTGCACAATCACGATCTGCAGCAGAAACACAGGGAGGGACGTCATTACACACACAAAGGAGAAATCAGTGCTGCACCATCCAGCTCTGCTCTACCATCACCAGCTCTCATGCTTCTACCTTCATAAGGGCAGAGCGCTCACACTGCCCAATCCATTATCCCAACAAAAAGGGGAATCCTAAAGGCTTACAGCCTGAGCACGCCCAATCTTATCTAATCTTGGACACTAAGCTGGGTCGGGCTTGGTTAGCACATGGATGGGAGACCACCTTAGTTGGTACTGTGAGCTTCGGGCTTGCTGTGGATTGGGAGTGGGTCGTGTAACAATTAGAAGGTTGGTGGTTTGTTCCTTGGTTCCTCAAGTCTGCATGCAAAAGTATCCCCGATGCATCCATTTGGTGTGTGAGTGTGTGAGTGTTAGATAAAAGTGCTGCATGAATCTATGGGTGAACGAGGCTTTGAGTACTCAGTATAAGTACCAGCCCATTTACCAACGTCCCTCCTTTACAAAAAAAAAAGGTTCAACTGTTTTATGTTTTTTTTTTGGTAACTTCTTATTTTTTTGTTTTTCCTCTTTAAATTAAAAGTCAGTATTTACACTAGTGATTGCTGCATCATTATTGTACCCACAGATGATGGGATTTGATGAGGTCAGGTCAGGTCACGCGCTTCTAAGTGTTAAGAATATTCCCAAATGATTTAAAGAATAGTTTGACGTTTTAGATAATATGCTTGTGTGCTTTCTTGCTGAATATAAATGAGTAGACTGAATCCATTCTCATTAACATTTCATGCTATTTCTCATTGTGCACATTCATTTACCATATCCATTAGTTAGCTTAAGAGGTATTGTTGAGCAGTACATCTCCCAGTGACCTGCTCGTGTCCTATTACCTGCAGAAAGGTTTCAGTGTTAGCTTGGTTAACCATTATCAGTGTCAAATTTGCTAATGCAGCTAATAAGCTAGAGATTGTATTCCTAATCTAATCTTTACTTTATTATCAGAATCAGTTGTTTCACCAACATTAGTCTATGGCAGATATAGCTGCATGAGTGTATGGGTGTCTATATAAGGATATAAAAAGATAAATAAAAGTGAATTAGAAATGAAGAGTTTGTGTGACTTGTGTGCAGCTGCCTGCAGCACACACAGCAGAGCAGCGCGCAGTCAGTTTTCAACTTCACATTAAGTTACTAACTAGTCTGTAATTATTTCAAATATCAACCATCATATTCTTTTAAATGTAACTATTATACTGTATGCAAATAAGTATGGTTATAAAGATCCATTATTTATTATTTATGATATATTATTTTTTACTGGTCTAAAATCTGTAAGGGCAAAACCTTTTATCAGTCTGCCTCTAAAATGTCTTTTATTTCATGGTCCTGACTTTGCACAAAAGCTAACAAAATATTCAGAGATTGCAAGTGTTTCAGTCAGCATGGACAAACAGACGATGCTCCTGCTGCAGCACGCTGATTTGGACCAATGAGGTTTAATGCACTCAGACAACCACTATATACTCACTGAACACATCAGTCATTGTTTTAATTTCCCAGCTTTCTTTGACTGTGGATTCTCCTGATGAATCCACAGTCAACAATCACAGCTGGAGCAGAGGCTCATAGTTGCTGTGTGGGGGAGCGGGAGCTGTATGACTGAACTTTCTTCTATATAGAAAAAAAGGGGTGGGCTTAGAGGAAAGTGAGTCACAGGATTTCCTGGTAAGTTCAGAAACTATATTACTTTAACTTATTTCCAGCTATCAGTTGACAAATACTTGTCTCTCGCAAACATTTGTTGATTTCCAAAAGCACACTTAGAGCAAGTCACATGACTTTGCTCTTTGGTCTGAGCACAACTTTAAAGCTCTTCCACAAAGACTACTTGTGCTACTTTTTCCAGGTTTTCTGTGACAGAGAGGAAAAGATAAATGCACCTCTTAAAATTAGATTTTAATCGTACCTGAGTGGAGCAAACATTTAGACCCCTGGAAATCTGTGGCCCCCGGGTAGATTCCTGTTTAGCAACCCAGACTTACAGACAACCTCAGCCATGTTAGTCCGAGCAGCCAGTCTGCTTCAACTTAAACCACTGTGTGAAAAAGATTCATTTCATTTGTAGGACTACACTTCAAGAGTAATTATTCCAGAACAAGAAATGTGGCTTGCTCAATCTGCAACACTTACATGCTGTAAGGGCTGCATGCCTCAGTGGATGTACCAACAGCACTTTATACAGCAACATGATCATTTAGACCAGGAACAAGGCTAATCAAACCTGGAGAGTTGTAGATCTCACTGGGAGTTTGATACAGTGTATCACATACAGGAATAATATCGTTCTGCAGTTCTTACTTATTTCTCTCTCAAGCTGATTCCATCTTCAGCTCCCTCTCAAGTCTTCTTTTACAAGTCTGAACTGTCTCTTTGTCACTCTGACATCCCAAATCACTGCCGCTCCCCTCCAGCTCTCGCTTCTCTTGTTTCTCCCCAGAGTAACGAGCACTGTAGAGCTCTGGAAAATCATCTTCTCTCGCCGCTTCTCTCAGGCTCTCTTTGTTTGCTCGTCTGTGCTTTTGTGTACACACAGTTCCTTTCTCAGTGTATTTCTAATGTGTTCAGCATGAGTCAGTTGAACAAACAGTACTCCTGCAGTTTGGAATCACAAATATGGACTGAATCTATGAAGGTGACCTTAACTGCACAATAAATGACCAAAATGCAAAATCTATCTGTAGAAATACAGTCTTTTTCCCCTAACTGAAGTCATCTCTAGGTTATGATCCTTCACCAAGCTTTTCAGACAAGATGTTCATTTATAATAAAAGTGTACTTTCAATAACCTGCATATATTTTTCTCCATTAAACTGAAATAAAATAATGTATTTACATTTTAATATAAGAAAAAAGTGCTCATAAAATTAAAGCACGTAATAATCATTTTACAGAAGTGCAATTCATTTAGAGGAAGGAGAAAAACCCCACAAACATACTGCACTACTGGACTCATCTATCTATCTCACTAGCTAGCTAAGATGAATAACATGTCAATAACGTGCCATCTATCTAAGATAAAAACAATTTCAAAGTATTAGATAGAACTGATGTAAACTAAAGAACAAGCACTACTTCCACTGCTGCTGTTTTATTTGGTAATTCAGTAAAGTGCACTGAATTAGCTATAAACAGTTTCTTATTGCTGAGTATCACTCTGTAAATACTCTGACAGTGAAGAAAACTGAAAAATTTCAGTATTCTTAGCCAAGTTCTGAAAGCGTGTTATACCCGATTCATTTATTATGAGGTAAATATGAGAGTCATCGGTCGACATACTTGGACGGAGGGTTGGAAAGTAACTTATTAACTAATGATAAACTTGGTGAGGAAACTGTATCCATGAAGAGTGAGGACGCACTCCATGGATATAGATACCTGCTAATCAATGCTAAATAATAGACTAATGCTAGAATTGAACTAAATGCAAAAAGGCCATTTTAAAAGAATTCACCCTGCATACAGTTATTATGAAGATGGACCTTAGCTATAAAGACCCAAGCCAAGTTTGACATTTTAACACTGTAGTTTATGAGGTTTGACTCACTCTCGAAACAGCCACAAGTAACCACTGGAGGAACTACAGTTTTTGGCACTTGATTAACAAATTCCAGTGTACCAAAAGAAGCAACAAACTGTCAGCAAGTCAAAATGTTCTCTACCAAATACTGAAGAGTGTTAAATGATTAACCTTACCTGCACAGCGAAAGTCCCCAGAACGATGGAGCAGAAGATTGGGTTACCAAAAATGCCATCAAAAACATTTCTCTCTCCGTGGATCTTGCGCGCGTTGATCTCGTTGAAAAGCTGCATGAGGACAAAGGTGTTGAAGATAATGGTGTAGTGCTCAGAGGGCGGGGAGTGAAGCGGAGCATTGCGACCACTGTCAATGTTGAACATTCGCTCGCCTGGAGAGCGCAGAAAAGCAGAAAAAAATGAAAGGGGTTAAAAAAGAAGAAAAATGAAGGTTCAGACTTGGTCTTGGGGCTAAGATTAGAGTCAGGTTTAGGTTAGGGTTAGCATTAGCAGTTTAGTTGTGATGCTCCCATACCCCCCCAAAAAAAATTAAAAATCAGCTAAAAAAAGTTTAAGTACAAAAAGTCACAAACAAAGGTGCACTTGAGGGTGTTATATTATTCTGAGAGTAAATCAATTAAATGTGGATTATTAAACATTCTCTTCTGCTGACCACAACATTTTATTACAGAGATTAGAGCATGCCATAAGTATTAAAGGTACTGCGCTGCAGTGGTTTGAATCCTATTTATCTAATAGACTCCAATTTGTTCATGTAAATGGGGAGTCTTCTTCACACACTAA
>JAVDPK010059526.1:0-19458 GCA_034780415.1 Cichlasoma orientale
CTACTCTTACAGACAGAGAGTAGACTTTGATGAATGCGCGTGCGCAGCAGTCAGTGAGTGCGGGAGAGAAAAAAAAAGCTTGAGTATCGATCTTTTTACACGAGTATTGCTCAATATCAATACTAGCGTGGGTATCGATATTAGGATCGATCCGCCCACCTCTAGTTTTTACGACACCATGTGCCGTAACGGTTTATGGTAACATGGCAGCCTGCTGGCTAGAGTTGAGGTCCTGTCGGCTCTGACCGTCAGGCTCGTTACCTTCACCATGAACATGCGGACGGACAGCACGAGGTCAGCGGGTCGGTAACGTAGGGTTTGTGAAGATGATGACACTGTGTTTGCGGAGGATCTCCGCGCCGCTGTGCCGGAGCACCGCAAACGTGCGCTGCGTGGTGTCCGCGCGGAGTGCGGATGTGTTTCTGCCGGAGGCTGCGTCATGGCGGCTCAGATACACACCTGTCACCGAGTTCGGCAGGTTGAAACGACCTCAGGTGAGCGGCTCGTGGCTCACAAGACTCAAATGGACGGATAGTCGTGTCGCGTGCTGGAGTGGGGTCCTCCAGCAGGCTAAACAGACTCCACGGCACGTGCATGGACCTGTACCCCTGCACCAGGGAGGTCACGAGCGGTGCGCGGCCAGCTTCCGGTCTTTGCTGACCACGACAGCTAGAGGACTTTGCAGCGGGAAGCCCGATAAGACGCCTGACAGTTCTTCGAGACAGGAGCAGCCTGAAAGCGGCTCCTTGCCGGGACACGGGCTGTTCAAGTTCAAGGAGCTGGTGAGTCTGGAGCTGACAGAAAGGTGGAGGTAGAGGCACACAGCGGTGTATACAGGCAGAAAGCACCATTTAAACAGCGGTTTATTTCAGTACAACTTTAATCTTTGGCGTGTGTGTTCATCAGCTTTACACAAATCTGCACACACAGCTGCAGGCTAAAACCGGGAAAGGAACTATGGCAGAATTATTAACCAGAACATAAGGCACTCTACGAGGTTAAAAAAAATGATACTTGGCATTTTTAAGCTCTTAGCTTAAATTCATATGAATGAATCTGCATAGGGAGCAAAACACTAGACCACCTTCAGAAGGAGTGCAATACTTGAAAAGAATATTTAGATTTATAGGCAACAATTTTTAAAGTGCTTTACAAAAAACATGAAGCAACACAAAGACTTAGTTGCATAAATAGAACTTGAAACAATGTAAATATTAGTGCTTCCAAACTACTATATGCATAATTTTCCACTGAAAATAGAGCAGCTTTGTGAAAGCACAAAGGTTTAAGATTCAAAGATTTATATTGTCAGTCTGGTGTTTGTACGGGGCATGCAGGAGAATCTAAATACTGTTTCTCTCTCATCTTAGTATAAAAGAAGAGTTAAGAAAAGTTAAAAAGCACACTGGCAGGAAATATAAAAAGCCCACTATCAGAGATCTACAGTGACATATAATATAGATGTAAATTATAAAAAGTTAAACCCATGCGTGTCTTTGGACTGTGAGAGGAAGCCTGAGTACCTGGAAAGACTCCTCACAGAGAGGCTGCAGGATTCAAACCCAGGACCTTCTTGCTGAGAGGCACTGAATCACACAGCTTACAATATATTTTTGTTTATTAAATGTCTAAAACTAACAGCAGGGTAACCGACTCTGCCTTAGCTGTGTATGGGCCAGTCACGATTGCTTGTGCAGCCACCAGTTTTGTCTTTCTCTAGGAAAATTCAAGTTGTGTTACTGCAGCAGTGAAAACAGCAGCTATTTTCTCCTCCACTGTTTTAGAGAAATGTCATCGTCCATAATGGCACACATTCAGATTCCTCGGACCACTGATTATGATAGAAATAATGGACTCCTATTTTTATTAACCCATCACCGTTTTGAATTCTGGTATAGGTGCTTTACTGATGAGGGCTGCTTGTAACCAAGGGACAGGCTTAACTCGGATGTAGTTTAATCAACTCAGCGCTGATTGGACTAACTTTTATCAGCTGTTCCGGAACTGAAAACTCAGTTTCTCATCTCACTTATGTTAGAGTTCTAAGATTAGACTCAGAGTTCAACCCTGGTTCTGGGACAGAAACTGATGTTGAAGATGAGGGGAACACCTTATGTATTTAGCTTATTTAAGCTAAGCGTTAGCTTATTGAAATCCTCAAACTTGATGCATCGAGGGATGTGTGGATTGTGAAATTCTGGGCTGATACTGTTGAACTGAGTAACAGCCAATAGCGAGTACTAATGTCTTTATGTTGTTGGTCCTTTATTTTTTACTCCTCCCTTTTGTGCCAGGGAAACAAATAAATCATCGCTTAAAAAAGGTTTTAAAGCCAATCATTGCGTCTAACTAAAATTTTAGCTAGCACAAAATTGATTTGAGAAAGTGGAGAGAACATTGATTACTGGCATTGGTAAATGTCATCTTTGATAACCAGGCCAATGCAACATTGTATCTGTATTGTATCTGACACACATTACTGAGAAATGCTGCTAGAAAAGACTGACTAACCTGCAGTCTGTTCTCCTCCTCTTTGTAAACTCACTGTTGTAACATGTTTTTTGTTTTTTTCCCTTCAGTATGAAAATCCATGGACAATTCCCAACCTGTTATGTGTGTGTCGAATTTTGCTGGCTCCATTCCTGGGTCATCTGATCATCCAGCAGAAATTTCATCTCAGTTTGGCTCTGTTTATACTGGCCGGAGCTACTGACCTGGTAATCTGTGCAGACACAGACGCTTCCACTAAACCACCTGCTGCACAGGTGTGCAGTTCCAGTCTGGTGTTGCACACCTTTGCACAGATACACTGCACAGTTATGAGTTCAGATCATTTTTACTGCTGAGGATTGCATATAGGTTTGGATATTTAACGCAAGGCAACAGTGCGCACTAATATTAAATAAACTGTTGATGGCTGTAATATCATCTCGTATCTCAAGTCCAAATCTACATGATGTGCAAATAAAGAAAGTCAGTGCTTTTAAAATAGGTAAAATAGGATCCATTGCTCTGCCCTGAACCTTTTGAAACTGCTGTTTTTCTTTATTAACATGTATTCTGTGTCTTTCTGACTCAGTTGGACGGTTACATTGCCAGGACGTGGCCCACTCAGAAGTCGGCCCTGGGCAGTGCCCTCGACCCACTGGCTGACAAGATTCTCATCAGTATTTTATATGTCAGTCTCACCTATGCTGAACTCATACCAGGTGTGATACTCAGTGTGTTTGTTTGCTGATTCATACGCTCTAATTTCAGTGCAGTTCCGACAGATGTGAGATTTTTAACTTTGGGCTTCTGTTTCAGCTCCGCTGACGGCTCTGGTGATTTCCAGGGACATTGGTTTGATAGCTGCTGTCTTCTGGGTCAGATACAAGACTGTACCTCCACCGGTGAGACACATCATTCCAAACAGCTACACTCTAATGGAGGTTTTTGTATTTAAATGCCATTTGAACACTGAAATTTTAAGGTATTTTCCTAATAACTCACCGTATAGGAATGGGCTGCAGTTCAGCTGTGGGTCCAGCAGAGGGTGCTTGCAGTATCGTCCTCATTGAATAGGAGTTGACACCTGCTCCTGGGCAAAAAATGCCATAGTTGTTTTAAATTCTTCTGTTACCGATAATGTGTTTTTAATTTAAATTAAGCACTTACATCTTTTAGTTCTTACAGGGAAGCCATTTTAGCCTATAAAATTAGCATTCTGCTAATGGCTGCTGATTGGTCCATTAATTATTTGGAGCAGGACACACTTGTTTCCAGACACTAACTGGATATTAGAAATGTGTGTAACCCACAACAGAAGCTTGCACGTGTGTATAATAAGCAGGCGCTTTTGGTGGTCAAAGGCGACGGCTATCGGGATGTGGCGGCTCGAAGGTCTCTGCTGCTGCTTCTGACTTCATGCCTGAAATGAAAATGGCAGAGGTCGTAAAGCGACGTCATGCTTTGGCAGCCCTGATGCTGACAGAAAGGCATGCACAACTGAAACCTGTTTGTTTTTTGTTATTGTTTTTTTTTTAAATAAATGTCTAAAAATGAACTAGCTTCTCTTGGCCCAAGAATATGATTAAAAAATAAATTGCCAAAAAATATTTACGTTTTTGGACTACAGCTCCACAGGAGTCCTGCTGATTCTTGACTGTCTTGCAAGCGCCTCCTGTAAAGACTGGAAGTCTACAGAGTGGGAGTCTGAGTATTTAGCTCTTTGGTATTATGTACAAGCCCTACATAAAGTAATATTAAAGGTTACTGGTTTACTACCTCTAGTAGCGAGTGGTGTGCTTAATTTCTTTTGAGTGAGTGCCCGTTCTGCTTCATGTGCACTCACAAGGAAGCTTGGGGCGTGCACTCTACACGTTTATTAAACCTAAAGGATACATGCCCGACTTCAGCTGACCAACAGGGAATCTATTTAGCAGTGTTCTCTGTATCACCAGGCTGTTATACTTTATAATATTTTATAAAGTAATATTTTAGCATCTATTTTACATTTTCCTTTTTTCCCTGCAGGTGACCCTTACTAAGTTTTTTAACCCCTGCTATACCACAGCCCAGCTCAAGCCCACACTCTTCAGCAAGGTGAGAGAGACACAATCACACACTCTGCCAGTGTAGCTAATGCTGAATATGTTGTACTTTAACACCACTAGAAGGCCTTAAGTCATGTAGTATTTAGTTTTACCTCCACAGGCATCAGGAGCACCTCTGATGTAATTTTACAGAATCTTTAATAAGATTAATATCTGTAATAAGCAGACGTTACTAAATAGTTACTATTTAATGCCTTTAGACTGCTCGTTAGCACTGTTACGCAGCCCATTCTGCATCTTGCTCGCAACACTGGCACATTTTGCATGAATTCCTCGGCATCTAATTAAATGCTACTAAATTCTGTAAATATTGGATGTTTTTGAGGTTGACATCCAATGTGATCAGGATATGAATTAAGCTATTTTACTCATTTGTGCTTACAAAATAAAAAGTAGCTCTGTTTTAGTTGCAGGCTCCAAAAGTGGCCTCATTCTTTGGACAAACACAGGTGCTCCAGTGTTTCCCACGTTTGCAGGTTATTTAGCCATAACCTGAGTCCCCATTCTCAGCTTATATGGACGTCATTGCAGTACTGAGGCCTGTGTGAAATGTGTAACCTCTCACATGGTGCCAAGACAGATTTGTTTTTTTGTTTGTTTGTTTTTTTTTTAATCTTAATGTTATGATCGAGTATGAGATGCCATCTTCAAAGAAGTGCATACTTGTGCAAATTTGTCCTCAATCTAAATGGATATAAATCCATCTTTTCTTTCCAGCCGGTGCATGACAATCGAGAGGCAGAGTGTTATTTTTAACAAGTGTGCATATGCAGTTATTATATTCATAATCAGAGCTTAACTTTGCTCACTCCTGATCATCATATTCTGCACAAGCCAAGTGAACAGATCTGAAAGAACTGGTGCAAATGATCCTGCTGTCTGACACAGATTCATTCTAAGTTTGAATCGGCAACTATTGTTTTTCCCCCCTGTGCACAGTCACAGAGTGTCTAGATATTAGTATTTAATGAGATAAATTAATGTATCAGCTAAAATGTTTGTGAATTCAAAATTTCATTGTGCGTTGAGCTTCCTTTTCTAACTTATATTTATGTTTTTTGATAGATCAACACGGCCATTCAGCTCTGTCTGGTCGCAGCATCTCTGGCTGCTCCAGTCTTCCAGTATACAGACAGTGTCCTGCTGCAGTGCTTATGGTAAACCACATGCTCCACATTGCTTACACAATCAGTTTCACCCGCATAGCTTTAATATCCAAAATGTCCTTTTCCTCCCAGTGTGGAGGTAACAACCAAAAAAAAAAAAAAAGGCACAATGAATGCAAATGGTCTCATCTCAGTCAAGCACATAAATGCTGTTTGTTGCAGCAGATTGTTCAGGTTAAGTGTTCTGACTCATTTCGGTCGGCACCTCGACGTGAGCTCGAGTAGAAATCAGACCAATGACAAACATGTTGTGCCACAGTAACCTACATTTTTACAAATCTACTTCAGCAGACTGTTGAACTGATGATGATGATGATGGTGAGTGTTGTAATTGAATGTTAGGCCTTACAATTAGGATTACTTCTATGAAACGTATATTTGGTTACGTTTTATAGTTATAAGTCAGTCTTGCATGCTTTTCTGACAGCTGTTTTCTGTGGTTGATTAAACGGCTTATATCAAATATCTAAATATAGTATATGCAGTTGTTAATCTTTCCATTTAAATTTTGTGTTAAATTAAAGAACAAATAAAAAAATCAATGAGGTTCATTTTTTGTAAACCTTTTAAATTAAAGTTAAATTTTTAATGCTGTACTTTAGCCAATGTGTCTTTCTTGATAAAGACCACTGGGGGCAGCATAGTCAAATTCATCACATTTAAAGTTTGTAACAGACTGGAGCTTATTTAATAATTCCTCACCACAATAAGAAATACTTTATCAAAGATTTGGGGAATTATTTTATATTAATAGGTTAATATTCGCTTTCTTCCATTAACTTAGCAATAAAAAAAAGGATTGAAAGTTCACTGTGAATTACAGTCATTTATCATATTGCAGGTATATTACAGCGGTGACTACAGCTGCATCAGGTTACAGCTACTGGCACTACGGCCGCAAGACTGTTCAGGTGCTGAACACCAAATCGCCGCCATAAGCACACCTGGAAGCGCACAGAGAGCAGAACAAACGCGGCCGCCGCAGAGATGCTGATCGGCCGCGGTAAAGGAAAGAAGGAAGGAAGGACGGGCTTTGAGCTCTGAAACAAAGTAGACGTGACAATCATACACGAGTCGCCATGGAAATGACACACAGAAACCAACTGAGGCCACTGACGGTTTACTGCAACACTACAGAAGCGCCTAACAGCAGCTCTGCCACCAGACAGCGTTTAGAGACATGTTCAAGGATAAAAACAGCAAACGCAAATATAGACCATCCGCCCACACCCTGAAACACACACACACACACACACACACACACGTCAGCCGTTATCTGGCAAGAGTTTCTGCTTCCTATGTTATCAGTCCGGGGGTTACAATGTGAACTAAATTATTGTCACATGATTGTCAGTTTTTCAAAGCAGTGATTTATTATTAAAAAAGAGAGAGAATCTGATTCCGTTTTTGTCCACAAGACTCTTTTGGATGCCTCGGGGGGGGGGGGGATAACATGGATGTTAATCTTATGAGACACATCTGACAGCTGATCTATTTAAATCCAGCAATCGGGGGATTAAAATTTGAGCAAACAATGAAATGACATCCCAGCCGGGCTCCATGGGACCAGCACATCCACTCAGTCCGGATTCATTTAGTGGTGCTTTGTTCTCAACAAATGTAAGCTCAGTGCCAGAGCTGCAGTCTCCTTATTAAGGAATGTGGAGTCAGTGATTGTATTATTACTTGAATAATTACTAAAAAAAAAAAAAACAAAAACAGTTAATGTTCATTAAATCGCTGTAATTGATCTAAAGCTTCAAACTGCAAAGACGAGACATTTAAGAACCTCAACTTTGGGAGTAGTGAGGATCATCTTCTGATATATTGTAGACAAGAAAATAAAGAATGCTGATTGGTTGCACACTTTGATTTTCCTTTGTTTTAATGTATATTGGTTAATTGTTAGTGCAAAATGTCCACTGCCTGCAATTGAATGGGACTGAAAATGGTTAAAAGAACCACAGCAGCAGCTGCAGTGCTGTTTTCAAACTCTTCCAGTCTTTGGATCAGTGTGCCCGATAAGCCAGAAGTTGCGCAGAGGCCCGGGGAGAACGTGAGCCGTTGCGGATGAGCTCCTCGGGTGGTCGTGTCTTACGCCACTGTGCGTTTTTCCCGCGAGAAAGCTGGCGTCACGAGGGGGAACCGAGAAACCGTAACCTTTTCAACTCCTGCGTTTATTTCCCAGCAATGTTCTGCAGCTTCCTGGCCGAGCGTGTGCTGATGACTGCCGGGCTTGTGCGAGTTGTTTTCGTGGCCTCGTGTGGGATGTCTCCTCATTATCTCTTCAGTGAATAAATTTAAACGATCCCGTTTTAAAAGGAGTCATCCATCACCGGGAACAAAGTGATATCCATGCTTATTAAAAGACTGCTTAAAGAAGTTCTGCTTTTTCTCCCAAGTCCATGTTTGATAAGACAAATTGGAAGTGTACAGTATAATTTGGAAGCTGTTTGATGCCCCACAGTCTTTTCATATAGTGTTTGGGAAAAGCTTTAATTAGTAATGCCTCTGAGATTAAAGCCAGGAAAAAAATACCTTCAAGCTCTCAGTGACGGGCTTCAGTGAGACGCGTGTCATTGTGACTGACAAATATTGACAGCTGCTGTTTCCACAGTGGCGTTTCTGTCAGCGAAGTGATTCGGTGGGAATTTAGACTACAAAGAACTAAAGATGAAAATTTTCTCTGTGAGCCAAAACTTTCTTCAGCTCCTCTTTTATCTGTTTGAATTCTTGCATTCTCATTCATCCACGCGTTGTTCTGTTGATATTAATCTTCCCCTATGGTCACATTCAAAAAGAAATCCGTTCCCTTGTCTCAGAAAATGACTCTTCCTCACATTTTAATGTAAAATCCACAGATTTGTATCCGCTGGCCTGGATTAACAGGACCTTCCTTTTACAGTTTATGCAGCGCCATCACAAGTTAAAAAAAAAAGAAATTGGTGTCAATAAGGTGATTTAAAAGACATCAGGATGCACGTCTTCTACAATAATACAAACCAAATTATATAAAAACACTGTGAGGTTTAAATGCTCTCTGCGTGCAGCGACTCGGGCCACCAATAAACCAGGCGTTAGTCTGGTTACTGAACCCGTTCACCTTTAAAGGGAATCATTAAGGAAGCCACTGTAAGGCCTCCCTCAGCCACTAGATGGAAGAATGGCAAAGAAACACTGAAGATGGGTTTGCATTAGTATCAGTATAAGGCCAAACAAGCCTTATAATTAATTTTAATGTGCAGAAAGGATATTATCTTAAACAGATAATGCATATAGTCATATACCTTAACCAGTGATTTTAAACATGAATTAAAGTATTCGTATCTGAATTTAAGTTAATTTGGGAAATTTATGTAGTCAAAAAGTGGTTTGAGCCTTGATGGAACAATTTTATATGTTTATATAAATATATAAAAATATGTTGTCCCCGTGCTGTTCACGGATTTTCCACCACGCGATACATTTCTGTGAGAAAAAGCAGAAATTGTTCCACTAGAGCTCACAGCAGCTCTGGTGGAACAGTTGTGCAGTACGAAACATTTCATTCTGTTCACTGAGCCGACTGACTTTTTCACAGCGATACTCGAGAGAAATCAGCAACGGCTGAAAGTGGAAAATGTTCGTTTAACCGGATTACACAGCATTCGCGGCCGTTTAGCAGAAACCGATGGTTACTGCTTGTTAGGAATGGTGTGCAGTAATATGGTTTCTGCATTTGGCAAATAGCAATGCAGTTCCTTTTTTAATTTATTTCTTTTTGTTCCTTACCGCTCCTCTTTCAGTGGATGCTGAAACATACCTATCCTTCCAAACTTAACAAGACACACCTGAGAAAGCATCTCCTGGGACTATCCATGCTTAGCGATGCTAGGTTCAAAATCTGCTGCAAACACACTCGTACAGATGATTTAGTGATGGAGTCGAAAAAAGCCAAATGTGCCTTCACACTTCACAGCCCAGCTCTCCAAAACCCACAGACAGGCTGAATCACACTAACAAGGACAAACTTTGGATCTGTATGCTTGTGTCAGCGCGGCCCTGCAGCTACCGCGCGCCGTTTCAGTCGGCCCTGCGTCGAGTGAGAAGTGAGAGGTATCCTCTCTCCTCCAGAGCTAAAGAAAGCTCAGCTCCGGCCAACAACATCTCAACAGAGACTCTTTGTTTCATGCTCATTTTACTGAACAGGAAATCAAATTTGTTCAAAATTGGTGGGATATCCATGTTGTAAAAGCCAAATTCAACGATGTAGAATGTTTTTCACAAACGTAGCACAAAAAGTCAGGAAATTTGTGTTTGGTGGATTATTTCTTTGGTGTAACGATGCTTCTTGGCATTAAATCTTATACTGCTGGAAAGTCTGTTTGTTTCCCTTTAAATGGAGCCACATTTATAAGTAAAATGCATTTTTGGGTTGAGCAGCAGAGTTGAGTGTGTGGGGTTGCGCCCATGAAAAACTTGCCAAATCTTCTCTGCCAGTGCCAAACAGCTGATTCTGCTGTTGACTCTTGGTGTCATTTACTGGATTGGATGATTGAAGTCTAAAGAAACGAAACATATCGGTAATTTAAAAATGTGTTCATTTAACAAACAGGTGCCTCAGCAGCATGTGGAAGAACCATACACAGCCTGGCACCTCCTCCTCATGCCGTTCCATCCTCTCCACTCCCAAATTCTGGATGTAGTCTCTGATTAAACTCCGCTCTGTGGGGGCGAGCGTTGTCATCTTGGAGGATAGCGTTCAGTCCCTGACTGTAGAGATATGGGATTGCCACTGGATGCAGAATCTCATCTTGATACCGCTCTGCAGTGAGATTGCCTCCAATGATGACAAGGCTGATTGTCAGAACCTCGGGTACCAGAAGCTCAAACCAGGAGTCAGTAGCAGAATAAGCTGTTTGGCATTGGAAGAGAAGATTTGGCAAATTATGTCAGCAAGAGAAAATATCCCTAATTTGGACGTACTGGCCTCACAGCTCTGTTTGAGAGCATAGAGGCCACACCCATCTCTCAAACGTTCTGTTTTTGAGGGGCTGCCAGTCAGGATCAAGTCAGCTTAAAGCACTGGTTCTCAAACTGTGGGGCAGGGATGAGCCATTGAAGGTGGGGAAACTGAAGACGAAGGAATGAGATTTTTTTTTTAAGGGAAATGAAGAGTTCACTAATGATTTAACAAAAATTAAACTTTAATACTATTTTTATTGTTAAATGATTACAAAAAAATTGGTTTGTGGGGCATGAATTATTTATGACGTGGCGCAAAATTTTAAGAGCGTAAATAGAGGGCGGAGTTACGGGGAGAGGAAGTGCAATGGATTGTTTCACATTAAAGCAAGCCTAGGAAAGTCCAAGCACATTGACTGTGAATATGTACCTGGAAATGTAAACAGAAATTTAATGCAAAATTACGTCTGACATTTTTGTTTCAGTCAGAACTTGAAACCCCTCCTGGATCACTGCCATTCAGGAGCATATTAGACACCACCAGTGTGTAACATCTGGCCTTTCCTCTGTAGCTTATCGACAACAACCTTTGGTGCTTCCGACACTGTTGTCGTTGTCATTCCTCATCCTTATCTGACCTGTGTTTGTCTAAAATTTCGTGCCACTCCATGGAAAATTTGACTTGAATTTCAGTCCGGAGCGATGTGGTGGACTGAGCCGCTGACACTGCCATCCATCCCTGTAGCCACTCTGCCAGCATGCACATATTTTCTTGCGGTAGCCATATTGTTTCACTGGATCAGGTTCAGTTGAACTGAATTTAATTTGTGGTGCTCACAGCGATAAATAATTACATTTACAAGACAGCAGCAGTGTGTTTCCCCGTATTCTGTATAATCCACAAAACATGTTGCAGTCAGTTTTATTGGCATTGTTTCTTTAGTACAAAGTTGTGAACAGACCCTTTTATAATCCCTCCTACAGAAATTTAGAGAGGATTTTCAGGGAGAAGACTGCAATTAAAAGGTTTTCGAAAGGCTCTTATCAGAGCTGTGAAGGCGAGGATGCTGCTGCCACAACATCCGGGTGCACTTGATTTGTCTGCGGCTGCGACAAGTAAACACGCAGGCATCTTCCAGTTGCACGGCTCCGTGGGAGTGCTGTATTTCGAATGTGTGTGCAAGCAGCTCCGGGGTGTGACTGGACACATCGTAGGCACAGACTCTGAGCTGCCAGAGGTTCTGAGCCAAACTTCACTTCAAACTTGACTGCTTATGAAACCCGCTGAATCAGAGTCCTTATAGTGCTTACAGCAGGCCTACACACGCACAAAACCATACCAATACAAATCCATATGGGTAATTTTCCCTGCACACACACACACAAACACACATGCTCCTGCACACTTACATCTTTTCTGGTCCTGAAATAGCGCTCAGCCTCCCACTCTCCCTTATATAAGCTCCCAGCACGGAGATCTGCTGGTGAAGATTGGGGTGTGCAAACGTGTGTGTGTGTGTGTGTGTGTGTGTGTGTGTGTGTGTGTGTGTGTGTGTGTGTGAGAGTGTGCATTAATGCATCTGTCTGTTGATGTGTGTGCACATGTGCGCTTGTGTCTGTGTGAGTGCCAGTGTGTGGGCAGTAGGAGTGTCTTAAGTTGTATGTTTTTGTGCAGCATTTATGTTTTCAGATTCCTGTTGATTATGCAGTGAGCAGCAAAGTCCAAGCAATTTATTGAAGAAAAAAAATGTTTTTCTTGGCCGGCTGTTATAAAGCAGCTGAGAGGCGACACCGCTGGATGAAGTCTTCTAGGGCAAGCGACGCATTCAGTCAGACGAGGCTGATCCTCAGATCTACTTAGGATTCAAAGGGAAAGTATTTATATATTGTAGCATTGTACTGGAAAACTTAATTTAAAAGTATTACTCTGAAATATTTTTGTGACAAAGGTTTTTACATTTACTTAATTATTTTTGAATAACCTGTGAGTCAGATGCAAATAACTCGATATTTCAAAATCCAGACAATAAAAACACTAAACAGAGTGTTTGCAATACAGCCACTTTTTATATCATCTGTTTGCTACTCTCGCTTCCGTACAGCGATTCTGATGCATCTTAAGCAGCCCCATTACCACAAACTCTGAGCTGTGTGTGTGTTTTTAAATGGCCTTGCGTTCTGTGAGCAATAGTGCCTACTGTCTTTGTGCAGCGAGAAGCGAAAACACATTTTGTGAGAGTGTGATCATCCACCAATCAGCCACAAGATTATAACCACTGACAGGTGGCATGAGTAACATTGATTATCTTGTTACAAATAGCATCTGTGAAGTGATGGAATACATTAGGAACAGCAATTTGCCTCAAAGCTGATGTGTTGGATGCAAGAAAAATAGGCAAAAGCAAGGATCTGAGCAGCTCTGTTGGCCTCTGAGGTCTTCCTGGTATGAAGAAGTGATCCAATGAAGGAAAACAAGTGAATCCGCAACACAATCATGGGGGCCCGTGGCTCACTGATGCACTGAAGAGCTGCTCCAGCACAAATTGCTGAAACTCTAAATGCTGCTCATCACAGAAAGGTGCCAAAACACATGCTGAACTGTAGCCTCCTCAAGCTGTGTAACTGCAGACCATTCAGAGTGCCCATGTTAGAGACATAGTATTAAATAAGGTGAAGATATGGCAATCAAAGAATCTGGAATAGAGATCTATGGGAAAATCAGGAGGCAGTCTACAGCTAAAACGGGAGCCATACGCTCAGCAGCTACTTTGTCTGGTGTACCTGTTTAACTGCTTGCTAACCAAATATCTAATCAGCAAATATCATTCCAGCAGCTCAGTGGATTTAGCTATGTGGACATGGTCAAGATGCTGAAGTTCAAACCAGTCAGAACGGGGAAGAAACGTGATTTAAGTGATTTCAGAAACTGCTGATCTAGAGAAACTGAGCAGCGGTTTCGTTACGACAAATGTACCTCTGAGCGCACAACACATGAAACCTTAAAGCAGACGGGCTACAGCAGCAGAAGATCATATGGGGTGCCACGCCCATCAGCTAAGAACAGGAAGCTGAGGCTGCAGTTCACATGGGCTCAACAAAACTGGAAGATTGGATGAACGTTGCCTGCTCTAACAAGTCCCAGTTTCTGCTGCAACATTCCAAAGATAGTGTCAGAATTTGGAGTAGATAACATGAAAGCATGGATCCATCCTGCCATGGTAGTATAATGGTGTGTGGGGTATTTTCTTGGCGCACTTTGGGCCTCTCTGTACCGACTGAGCATCATTTAAACACAACAGTCTACCTCAGTATTGCTGTTGACATGTCCATCCCTAAAAGGACCTACAATAGGCCCATGGTTTGGCAGAGGATGGACTGAGGGGACCTGGTTTAACGAATCTCCTTTTCTTCTACAACATGTTGTTTACCTGGAGAAGTGGTGGCAGCAGGATACACTATGAGAACAAAGCAAGGCTGTGGAGGTGGTATGAAGCCCAGAGCAATGGTCTGCTGAGAAGCATTGAAGTAGGTGTTAGTTTTAAACATAACCCCCTACTTAAGCCAGTCAATGGTCTTCCCTGATTGCAGGGGTCTATTTTGAGCAGGAAAATGCAGACTGCCAGGCTCCAGAGGGACATGATAAACAGTTCAAGGTGATGCTCGACGCCAAATTTCCCAAATCTGAATCTAATCAAGAATCTGTGGGAAACAAGTTCAATACATGCTGGCACCACCTCCCAACTTAGAGCTTAACGGATCTGCAGTCAACATCAGAGGTGCTGTAGAAGCCATTCCTTAGGGGGTGTTTTGTCACCGTAAGGTGGGATGACAGTATGAGGGAGTGGGTTTTGATGTTCTGGCCTGTCATTCTAAATTCTAATGAAAACCTGTTTTAACAGGCCTGTTTTTTAACAGACATTTTAAATTAAAACTGCGAAAAACTTCAGTTGAATCATAATTTCATAATTAAAACAGGTCTTCGTTTTTTTTTTTTGTTTGTTTTTATAACCTAATCCTCACAGACTTGCAACGTGCTTCTCGTTGCTTAAATTATAAATGCAGAAAAGACATTCACTGGAGAACTCTGCGCCCCCAGAAATGCTACTAAAAGGCAGCACTTAACCACCGATTGCAGTCTGTGTTCACTGCACTTGCCGTATGAAAATTTAACAGGAGGATTCTGAGCGGAATGCATCCGTGACAAAAACTTGCTGGAGGAGTTCCTCAGTTGCTCTTTGTCATCACGCCACGGCGCAAAAACTTAATTGCTCTTTTGCACCAACAGCCATAAAACTGCTGAATATTGAACTATTCTTGATTTATATCTTTGGAAGTATATTGATGACTAAAGATTCAGGATTAGCATTGATTTGTAAGAGCTTGCAATCCCAGCTGTGCAGGTTTGTTTCTGAGATGTGTTTGTAGATTAACTTATATCAATCTCTACAGTTCTAACTAATTGCTTTATTGCCAAATTATTTATGTCAAGGCTGTCATGTTACGTGTAAAGCGCGTGATCGTTTTTTGTAGCGCCATGACCCAGCCACCCTCCAGCTCAGATCCTCAGTCTCTTCTTATAATAGTTCTAATTAATTTAAATATTTGGTCACCTAAATTCTATTGAAATATAAAATAAGAAAGAGAAGTTAACAAAAAGCTAGTAGGTTTTTTTTAATTAATTAAAAGTTGAAAGCAGCATTTGGTAACAAGCTGGATATAATTTTAGTGCCATTATTTAGTTAGAGTCTAACAAACTTTCACTTCCAGGTCAAATTCAGTAGGTGAAGGCACAAAGACAGTTACACAATGCCTCTCCTGTCCTCCTATCATCAGTGTTGCTTTTGATTCGGCACACAAATCTGTCGGTTCGCAGAGCTCCGCGCGTGTGTGTTCAAAAACCTTGCTTGAATATTTGATGTGAGAGAGTACAGGCTTAAGATGTGTTATCACATCTTTTCTTTTCAATATGCTTCAGTAGTTATCGAGATTAAACAGCACTCTGGGTAAAAGTTAAATCTGGTTTTATACGTGCGGCTCAGTACAATCATGTTTTTGTTTTTCAGCCAAGCTCATCTTGAGCAAAAATGCTAATTTTGTATATTTACAGATAAATATTTACAGATAAATTTGGCTCTGGCGCTGATGAACAGTATCACACAGTATCATGGCAACATGAGTCTCTGCACGTGACTTTTCATGCGCTAACGTGTCTGTGTGTAGGAGGCTGCAAAGCTGGGAAAGTGGGCCCTGAAACGGCGCATATCATGAGAGTGTAAGACCCTGTGGAGGTTACAGGGTCACACTACTGCTTTGCATTAAGCTTTATGTGTTTGTGACTCACGTAAGTGGACATATGGAAATCAAGATTTTCATGTATGCGAGTACAGAGGCAGGTGCATGTGTTAAGGTAAACAGCAATGTGGTTGGTTAGCGGTGTTCCCTGTCTCGTCTTAAATCCAGGCCGTTAATGACACTTGAAGATACCACAACCAGTCTCCAAATATAAATGCTATTATTGTTATACTGACATTTTTCTGGTACGCATCATAATACTACAAATAAGCAATATTTCACACGAGGGTTAACAGATTATACAGACTGTATATAAAGGATGGATGTAGCCATCCTTTATATGTTCAGCCTGAACATTTTAGCCATCACAATCTGCGTGCTTTGAAACCAGATATTACAAGTAAGGGGGCGGCTCTGACTGAAAACCTAAGGGACACAAAACATTTATATGGAAGTGATTTGTCAATAATAAGGCAGGTCGACCCTGTTTTATACTCATTTTTGCTCTAATGGGGACCGCAGTTCACAAAGACCCAAAGCTGGTGACTGAGACCATAAACTCACGAGGAAAGTGTTTACTAAGGTCATGGAGTAAGGGACAAATACAGTTATTTTCCCACAGATTTGCATATCCAATGCAACCAAAGGAGTTGCCCCCTGCTGGCCATTACAAATTAGTGCAGGTTTAAGGTACATGATAGGCTTTTCTTTACTCTCTTCGTGGAAGCTAAGCCATGTTTTAGATACAATCTTCATATATAATACACTGTGTACTGAAGCTATTCTGAATGCTTTTTTGCTAGTTATTTTTCAGTTATGTATTACTGATTCACATTTCAAAACAAAGCTATAGCCATCGTTTATATACAGTCTATGGGATTAACCATCCATCCATTCTCCTCCACTTATCCTTTGCAGGGGCAGGTGGGGGGGGGCGGAGCTATCATAGGGGGATTAACCAATAGATCAAAACATATTCTGATACATTGTATTTAACCATGAAGACTTTGTTGTTTAGTTTTTGTTTTATTTATACAATCTCCATGTGGGAGATTCCTGGTTCCACACTAATATAGCCGAAACGAGTTTATTTATTTATTCGTTCTATGATACAAATTACAGAAAAATCTGTCTCCAGAGCTTTAGGTTAAATAACTTTGAAAATAAGATCATTGTAAGTTCTAAGGCATCGGGGAAAACCATTATTTTCTTTTTCTTTTGTTTTCTGTTTGTTTGTTTTGTTTCCTGAAATGGGCGAGCCGTCCTCGCTGCGTGTGGCTACTTATTACAAAAATGGTTCCAGCGGCTCACCGTGTGAATAATTATTTGTTTCATCCCCGCAAAGACAGATAAATGTGCGAGCTCACCTTTTTGTGCCACTGCTGTCCCCGTGAAATCACCGAAGATGCATTTTTATGAGCATTTTATTGTATTTATGTATCTCTTTTGTCCGCCGCTCTGTAAGCACTTAGCGACATGTTTTACTGAGATTGCTTTTCAGAAAACAGAACTGGATTTAGATCTGCTGCTTATTGTCAAACACAGCACGCAGGAGCAGATATTGCAGACATTCACAAGGTTATGTCCTTAAATGTCCTCATAGGCCTCTTGCTCCGCTCAAAGATTACACTCCTGCTAACGCTCCAGTAATTTTTTTTTTTTTTCGACTTGTCATTACACCAAACCTGCCAATTTCAGATTTTGCATTTAGAGGGAGGAACACATTGTCAGTAATTTGTGCTTGTTTGCCCTCAATTGTTTTGTTTTTTTTCTTAATATCATCCAATATTCAGTTATTCAACGTTCACCATCTCGCCCACTCTCTTTCTTCCTCTGTTATAATTAGCAGCGTTTGTAAACATAAAAATCACAGCCATAAAAAAACAATTCTGTGTATTATGGCTGTGTGGAAACTCCTGCACATACCTGTGCTGTTGGACTGATTTGGCCAAGACCCTATTGTCTCAGTTAAGGAACATCTAGATTCAACAGCATATTGTGATATAATATTGTGCTTTTTCCAGCTATGTGACAACAGCTTGGGGATTTCTGTTTTTCTCTTTTACCATCACAGTTTCCCTGCACACAAAGGCATCTTAATATAGCGGGGCAAAACACAAAACATGGTTTTAGTCCAACACCAAATAATTCCAGGCCCAGAATTAACATTATTTAAATGCTTTATTACATAAAGGATAGCCGCATGCAGTTAACTATAAGGTGTCTGTATCATTAATTGGCAATTTGTGATTACATTTCCATCCACTGATGAACTAAAACTGAAATATTTTGTTTTTATTCTGTAAATCATATTAGGATATTCTTGTTTAAGCCAAAGGCTGCATATAAAATATGAGCATAGGGACCATGATGCCACCCACTGATTTATGAACTCTCATAGCAAACTATTTTATTTGTCAGATATTTGCATTAAAAATCCTCCTAAAGAATCCAACACCTCAGGGCGCCCAGGTGGCTCAGTGGAAGAGCAGGCGACCATGTATGCAAGCAGCACAGGTTCGAGTCCTGACCTGTCGCTCATTGCTGTGTGCCTCCCACCTCCCTGTCTCGCTACACTGGTGAATAAAGCCACTATGGCCAAAAAATTAAAAAAAAAGAATCCAACACCTCAAAATTCAATAACTCCTGTCAGCTGAGATGGAGCTTAAGAGACAGAAATGCCTGGCTGTAAACATGCAGACTCGTTTTTGGGGACAGCATTAAGTGTTTTTATTAACGTTTACTGTCTGGCCTTCCAAAAGCTAACAATATGATCTTTGTGCACACTCTCATAACAGCAGCAGAGAAGCAAAGGATGCATATATTATGCATTTAATGCATATATGCATATATTACAAATTATGTTTACGTTTATTGACACTATTATCAGTACTTCACCAAATGTTAATCAAACTCTGAAGACTCCATCGAACACCGGTGCTGAGTGAAAGCTTCGTGGCCCAGCATCAGCACCAAACCTCACTGATGTTCAGCAGAACCAAATCCCTGCAGTGTAGTTTCAGAGTAGAGGCTGTTACATTAGATTAATGCCTGTGGTATAGGAACCACATAACATAGCTGTTAATACAGTGTAAATTCAAAACTGGCCTCATTTGACCATAATCCTGATTTGGTTTGATTCACCCTCCACTAAAACGCCCACTCTCTTTTCCTTTTCTCCCTCCAGCTCTTTATTCTCTCTCCTCTTCTTTTCTCCCTCCTTTCTCTTCTTCTCTTCTCATTTCTCTCCATCTCTCCCACTCTCTTCTTTCTCTCTCGCTCTCCCTGTCGCTCCTGGTCTCCCTCTCTTATCCCTCCCCCATCTGTGGGAAGCTGCCGTTGTGCGCATGTCGCCGATGAGTCAATTTGTGGAGGCAGTGCATGCACACACACATACACACACACACACACACACACACACACACACACACACACACACACACACACACACACACACACAC
>JAVDPK010059661.1:0-19447 GCA_034780415.1 Cichlasoma orientale
TGTGTGTGTGTGTGTGTGTGTGTGTGTGTGTGTGTGTGTGTGTGTGTGTGTGTGTGTGTGTGTGTGTGTGGGGCAAAGAGACAACTTCCCATCTGTGCATACCTGTATGACCAAAGCGCTTTCCTATTACAGCTCGACACTTCAAGAGACGAACCAAAGGACAATCAATACAACTCGCTAGATAAAACTCACTGACAGGTTAAGAGTTAGCTGTTATATCATTCCTTTTTAGGCCACACGTGGCCAAAAATTTTATTTAATCCACTGTTGAACATTCCTATTGATAAACTGCAAGACTGTCAGCAGGTCGTGGCAGCCTGTGGTTGTCCTGGGACCAGTGAGCTGTCCTTACCTTATCATAGCACGTGTTCATGTCTGATTTCAGCAAAGTCTCATGTAATGTGTCCTGCATGAGATTGCTGTTGAGGAAAAAAAAAAAAAGCATATCATTGCAGAGACTGAGTCACTGTCAAAGTCCTTCTGGAAGCAGTTCTCAGCAGCCGTCTTGGAAAGAATCCAGGTGCCTGTTTTTGAAGTCTCTACATAAATGAGAAGCAAGAGAGCCATAAATTTGATTTCATTGGTCACTGCGACTCTGCACTCCAGTTGAGTGTACAGAATTGTGGGTCAAATCTGATAAAAGCCCCTTCAAAGGTTTGCATACGTTGACCCAAAATAAGGTTTGAAAATCACATTGTCATCCCGCGAGGGCACTAAACAGATTCACGTTAGGGACGGAGGCGGCTGCAGCCGGAGCCCGCAGAGGCCTGAGGAGTGGTCCAGGATTTTCCAGAGAATTCATTAGTCAGTAGGTAGCGGTTTTGTCCTGTTGATCTCTTATTTTGAACATAACCTGCTCCAGAGAAGGCAAGAAATTGCAAACAATAAATAAACACATCAGAGAGATGCCTCACCGCACAGCTGAAATGGCTTTGAACCTGTTTGTTGCTGACCAGGAAGTGCACGATCTTTAGCAGTCGAGAACTCTTCCACAGATTTCTATTCAGGATTCTTGGAGTGTCACTCCTCAGCTCGTATCCTTTTAAAAACCTTGTGACTCAGAGGCGCTCACAAAAGCTGGGATCTGTGTTTGTGCACTGATGGCCTTTTTCTCTTAACCAAACATGTTTAGCAGCTACTAGAAAAGATTGGAAATTTTTCGTCGACTAATACGCACCATTGAAAATAAATGCATCTTGCCTTACTTCCATGGCACCTCGGGGCAGATGTGGCTCAGATGGTAGAGCGGGTCATCTACTAATCGGAAGGTCAGTGGTTTGATCCCTGGCTCCCCTACTCTGCGTGTCGAAGTGTCCTTGGGCAAGATACTGATCCCAAGTTGTCCCTGATACATCCATCACAATGTGAGTGTGTGTGTGTGTGTGTGTGAATTTTGGGTAAAGTGCTTATGCATTAAAAAAAACGAAAAGACTTCCCTTGTACTGTACGTGTGTGTGTGTGTGTGTGTGTGTGTGTGTGTGTGTGTGTGTGTGTGTGTGTGTGTGTGTGTGAATGAGTCTTGCAGTAAGAAAACGCTTGGAGTGCTCAAACTGAGTACAAAAGCACTGTATAAGCAGTCCATTTAACCCGGTACACTGTCCACTATTTGTCACACTGACATTCATAAATGGCTCCACAGTTTATGCAACGCCGAAGTGTCAACTGTTTCCCAACTTCTTATTAGTTTTAGATTCGGTGCATACCTCATTGTTATTGTAATAAGTTCTTACTTGTGTATCATATATTGGATGTATTTACTGTGGGAACTTCAATAAGTTTAGCAAGAGCCATAATGTTATCTGTAATATACATACAAGGCATATCCCCTCCTCGGCTACGAACGCAGCATAATGGTCAGGCCGTTATCTCTAATTAAGAAGTTGACTGAGGCATGAAGATTAGTCGGGCACAGAAAGAAGAGAGTGTCCAACGTGATCAGCATTGCAGATTAATGCAGGGCACTCTGGGAAATGGAAGTTATCAAACGGAGCAGGCGGCTGAAGTCTGAGTGCGGACAGTTATAGTGGTGTGTAGACACACCTTTGTGCCCATTTGTTTCACTGAGTGTGTGTGGATTCATTTGTACTTTCATTATATAGCAGCTGACTCAAGCTATATAAGTGCAGCCTTTAATTCAACACAGAAAAGACATAAGGCAACAAAATCAAACGCAATGCAGCCACTGATACACAAACATGAACGAGTCCATCACCGTTCAGTAGGAGCGCTTTCAGCAAAATTCTAATATCAGTAAGGAATAACAATGGTAACGTGGTTTAGTGGGTAAATTGAACCATCATCATCATTAGATATTGAATTTTAATATAATTAAAAATTTGAGCTTTCAACCATAATGAAGAGATGATCTAGATTCACATGCAATTACCATGTGCTCCAAATCTCTTCTTTTGTCTTGCGTTGTAAATCATTTGCACCCAAATTTCTTTATTGAAAACCAAAATAATTCATTGTTTAGTTCATCATGAATGAAGGTGACGGAGAGATGTAAAAGGGGTCTGCAGGTGAAGCAGTGCTTCAAGTCAGTTGGGAATCATTTATTTAAAAAGAAAACCCAAAAGGGTCGCACACGGCAGGGATGTGTTTCTCAGTCCTCGGGCTTGAATTCATACCTGTGTTTATATAAACAGCTTGATAACAGGTGCACCTCGATTTAAATGAGTTACCTGGTCAATGTCTCTGCAGGGCCGCCCGCTGTTCCTGCAGTCGTCCAGAAACGTGTCCGTCAATATCGTCAACAACAACAACCAGCTGCTCACGCAGCTCGTCACAGGTAAGACGCCGCAGGAGAAACGCCGCTTTCCATCGATGTCATTAGAATCAGCAAAGGTAGACGTCACAGTCGGCGGTTAAGCTGGAGTGGACCCGAGTCTGCTTTTTCATTTTTATCCATAATGTTCCCTGAACTGGTGACAGTTTATATCTTCCTTTATTTTGCCAGAAAGTCCCTTTGGGGTTCAAATTTCTTTTGCAAAATTTCATTCTGAGAACCTTTTCTAATCCAGGCTGTTTTAACCCACTTCTCCCACTCTCATAAGTCACTGCCTTATAATTAAACATTTACACATGATTTTTTTCTCCTCTGATCCTTTTAAATATGCCAGTTACTCCACCACAACTCTGTGATTGTACCTTCTTTACATCTCTTCATTTGCCACCTGTCACGCCGATAGAGCTGACAGTTTTCGGAGACTGAAATCATTCCACGTAAACATTCTCAGGAAGTGTCTCTGACATGAAAAAGTGAACTGACGTTTGCCTTCTGAGCCTGACGAGGAGGAAGATGAAGTCTGCTCGGAAGCTCCTCGCTGATGACTAAGCGGCGTTCGTGTACGGGGAGGAACTTCACATCCCAGATGGAGAGTGACAGAATCAATTGTGCGTGTGTCAATCAGTCACCCTCTGCGGTGGGTGTTTCCTACCACTGCGTGAGACAAAGCAATTTGGGCTGGGGTGGAGTTGTCTACATTTTCTTGTTTGTTGTGACACCAGTCAGAGTTTTGTGTCTTTCCAGCACTCCTTCGCTGAAATGTGTCTGGCTTTCACAATCGTGATGTAGAGGGGATCTCTTCCACCAACAGGTCACATCTAGACGGTTGGAACTTCTGAACATTCTATCCAAATATTCTCGAGATGTTTCTAATTTATTTCATTCCATGTAATATCTTGAACTGGTTTGGGATGACTGGTATTTTTTTTTTTGGTTGGACTGGAATTGTTTTAATCTGAAGATAAAGTGTTAGACAGCTTTCATTGGTTTTTATTTCAAATTTATAAACTAGGAATTCCCAAATGACTGGAAAAAGGCGGTAGAAAGTTACAGATACAACCACTTAAAATTGTCGGCGGATCCTTGACGGGACCTCGGCGGATCCGTGGCCGAGCCTCGGCCGAAATTAGATCCCCCGCTGACGACATGGGCAATGCGATCACGAGTGGGAATCGGCACGTCATTGGCATTGGACCCAGTCTTCCTTGTAAACGGCTCTCCCAGCCTCCACAGACCAAGACTTTCAACCCTTCTCACAAACGTCCCGCTCCACGTCCAGAACTTAGTCTGAGTGTCTACTGGACAGAAGATATTCTGCGACTGCTAGCATTAAAATACTGCTTTGAAATGACTAGTTTGTATTTCCTTTAGCTGTAGGAGGACTGGCGACTGTTGCTTTCTCATTTCAGTGCGTGCTGCATCACATTGACCCTGTCACCTCTTAATGTGTGAAATGAGAGCCTTCCTCTTACCTGCACACAAGAAAACAAAAACTCCAACGTCTGCTAGGCTTTGCAAAGGCTCTGAAGAGCTTTTAATAAGAGTTTTTTTTTAAATCACATTCATCAGATTTACTTAATGGTGTTGATACTGCACGACCTCGGAAGACTGAAAACATTTTTTTTAAATATGGAGTCGTGAGATTATTGACTGATATCAACTTTATGCCTTTGATGTATCCTTTCTTCTGATTGTGTCATCAAAGCAGTATCAGCACACAGTACGAGCCTTTAAACTGAATGCGTGAAGTAAACCAAGCAAAATTTACATGAAACTGTCTTAAAATACGGACAGTTTGCGACTGTTCAAACATATAAACAGTCAAACAGCTTTCTAGATATCTAAAATCTGTCTCATTAGAAAAGGTCATCCCTGCTTTTATTTCTTCCACATTTGACTGCTGTAATGCACTTTATTGCTGCATCTGTTACTGTGGACGTATACACGGGCTACAGTTAATTCAAAATGCTGCCACCAGGATGTTAACGTGTAGCAAAAGAAGCAAGCACACTGCACTAATCCTCGCAGCCCTCCACTGGGTACCTGTTTAATTTTAGAACTGATTTTAAGATTTTATTGCTTGTTTTTAAAGCCCTACACGGGCAGGCTCCTGCCCACGTCTACAAGCTGCTTCCTCCATGTGAACCTGGCAGCTGCCTGAGATCTGCCCGGGCTTCTTAGTGGTCCCAAAAACTCATCTGGTCATTAAATGTGACTGAACCTTTGCAATCATTTCTTGTTCTTCTTGTTTTTCCTTATTTTCACTGCATTTGAAATTGTTTTCAATTCTATTGAATTTGTTTTAATTTATCTCTATGGTTTTGCATTTTGTAACCATTTATAAAGTGCTATATAAATGCAAATAAAATAAAGCAGATATAATTATTAACAGCAATTCTATTAATGGGGCTCAGCATCACTGACCAAACAGTGATACCACAGGGCACTGTAGTACAATATGACGTCACACCTGTGGTTACATTTGATCAAAACATGCAGTTAACATGCAGTTAATTGGTTTGTTTGGCATTTTCTCACAAATCAAAACAAAATCAGTTTAGTGCTTGACAAGTTTGGTCCTGCAGGACACCACCGGGGTGATTTTTAAGTTTTCATATTCTGAGGCAATTCAGTAAGAAATCAGCACCAGTCTCTCCTCTTTGATCTTTCCTCTCTCTTCTCTGCGTTTGGTTCAGGATCCAGTGGATTTAAAGCACGAGGCAAGATGTTTGAAGTGAAATCCACCTCTGGGAAGCTTCTGTTCTCCGCCGACGAGCAGGAGGTGGTGGTGGGCGCGGAGCGGCTCCGAGTGATGGGTGAGCGACCGGCTTTGAAAGCTGCGAATGCTTGTTTGGGATCTAAAGTGGAAAATGGCTGATGGATTACAGATGTTCAGTGCGCTCCAGCAGAAGGTGTTTCGTTTTACAGGTGTGGCTCTTGTTGTAATATTGCTATCAAGGAGCTTAAGCTGATGGTTGCTGGTGGACTCACTTTTGGGAGAGTAAAAAGCTTTAATTTGCGATTCTAAGGACTTTTTCTGGGGTCTTTTTTTCTTGGGGGGGGGGGGGGCTTAATAGTAACCATTTAGTTGCCACTCTAGATATATACTTGTTTTTTTTATACACACACACACACATTCTTCTGTTCCTGAGCTGATGCAATGTGTCAAACTGACATACAATAAATGCAAAGCAGAGTAATGTAATGCTTATATTAGCATCATAAGCAGTCGATAGTGAGGGGAGTAGGGCTCAGATCTCTGCTGCTTGTACTCGTGTACGTGAGGAGGGAGATGACAACTAGCAAAAAAGATGAGGACTCTTTTTTTTCCCCCCAGAGAGAGAAATTCAAGCTAGGTAACGAGAGCGACTGGGGAGCTCATATTTGCCAACAGGACTCGAGGGGGCGGGTTGGCGGTGGTGACATGTTAGTCCTTCAGACAAATGAGTTTTGTGCTTATGACGGGAGATAAGAAGTGACAGAGTTGCTCTGGCTGCCACGGCCGCTCGGCCTCCGAGTGACGCTGCGACAAATGATTTCCTGTGAGAGCAGAGGGATGTAACCGAGGATAGTGAAGCCAAAATTAGCCCACAGACAATCGTTAATACGAGCATAAACAAAGCATCTGCATACAATTAACGCTCCAGCGGAGAGGCTCATCCCGGAGTCTGCCTGCAGGAAGTGCTAGATTTCAGCGTAATGTCGGCGTCCCTTTCTCATAAGGTCGCGTCACAAGACTGGAGCTTTGACTTAAACGGATACTCTGTTTGACATGGAAGCCCTGCCGGAGGGTTATTAATGAGCTGCTGGTGAAATCGTGTTTTTGGAGCTGTAAACATGGGATTTTTATTTATTGTGACAATGAATGAAACCTGCGAGGTCATATTTTCCCCCCTGGAGATATAAATGGTTTTCCAAATCATATATCTAACTGCATTCGCTGTCTTCCTAAAATCGGGTGATCCTTTTTTTTTTTTTTTCTTTTCCCCCATCAGCTCGAGCACACTTTGGTTATGCAGCAGGACAATCAGCAAGTCCAGCTCTGAATGGCTCAAAAAACCCAAAACAGAATGAAGGTTCTGGCGTGGCCCTGTCAGTGGACAGGACCGGACTTAGATCCGATTGAGGTGCTTTGGCTTGACCTTGAACGTTTGATTATTTCCTACATGAGCTTGAGCAGGAGGGAGCTCAAATAGCTTACACTCAGAGTTATTAAGATCTAAAAATCCTTGATATGAAGATGCACATGCCTGCGTGGTTGTCATGTCTTTCACCCTTTTTAGCTTCTTCACTTCTTGAATTCCTTCCTTCCTTCCCTGTTGCTTAAAAAGTTTCTTTCTCTCTGCTGTTTTCTCCGTAACATCGGCCGCCGTTATTTCTGCATCTGCCATCATTCACCATCGCTCATCCATCTGCGCCATCCGTTGAACAGCATTAAACGATAAACAGATATTTGAAGTCTCTCCTTTTTGACTGGGCCACCCATTTCCAGTTAAGCACTCCAAAGGGTTCGCTCTCCCTGACACACACACCTTTCACAGCCCTCCGTGCGAGCAATTACTCTTCATGCTCATCTACATTCATTCACATCCTTTCCAGGCTCACTGAGTCAGACTTTATTACTGTCACCGGTCTCTGCAAAGTGCCCCTCTCAACAGAGAGAGGCACAGATGGCGGCTAGTGACGGACGGCGCAGAGAAGAGGAGGGACAGGTAGTGCTAGGAGTTGTTTAATAGAAAGGTCTGGCTTTTATTGCAATATTTATTTCAGAGTCACAAGTCTCGCATTTGGTGGCATAACCAGACTGAATTTAAGCAACCTTGACATCGCCCCTTGGTTTGTGTACTCTGCATTTTAAACCTCAAAAGTACAGCACTGTGCAGAAATCCTGCACTTCATTTATTTATGTTTTGCTAGGAAAAGGGGAACCAGGTGCAGTGATTTACTGAAGCGTGCAAACATGGCTGCAACGCAAAGACGAGAAACCTTCTGCTTTGTGCTGAGAGAACAGCAGAATCCTTCATTTCGCTCCCCAGAAATGAGGCACAAACGTCTCGGGCGGTCCGCACCGTACAGCAGACTGTATTATTTGTCAGATAATCTCGTTAATATTCTTCCACGAGGCGACAAATCGAAGAGATCAGCGCTGCTGTCAGTGTGCACTTGCTGAAGAGGTTGATGCTAGAGTTTGAATCTCAGCTGCACTGACTGCTTCTTTTACTTAACACAATTCAAAGAGCCCGTCGCACGTCCAGGTTGTGCCCTCTGGAGACAGACACGGGGGGAAGTCTGAATAAAATTTAAGTTTCCTCTGTGTCCACTGTGATGACGACACTAAAAAGCGTTTGGGAGTAGAGGCAGGGAAACACAGAGGGAGAGAGAGAGAGAGGGAGCACCCATGATTCGCCAATTACTCCGTTTATCTTCAGAGCTGTTTGATGAGGCCGCTCAGGGTGACGAGTCTAATCAAACACCTCAGCGCCGGCTGCCTCGGCGGTCGGTCCTTTCTGCTGCTGGCAGACGTGTTTCTGCACGTGGAGCTGAGGTCTGTTTCATGTCTCTCGTTATATTTCCACTGTTTCCTAATCTGTCTTTGAGCTTCGGTGGATCGTCTAATCTCTAATGACTGCTGCGAGTCTCTGTCAGGAGATTTTCAACGTAGTTAGGAATACCTGAAGTTCAGTTCTCGTGGTGTGCTTTGT
Source organism: Cichlasoma orientale (assembly GCA_034780415.1). NCBI lineage: Eukaryota > Metazoa > Chordata > Actinopteri > Cichliformes > Cichlidae > Cichlasoma > Cichlasoma orientale. The sequence continues at coordinate 8,491 of JAVDPK010059661.1, forward strand.
TTTTTTTTATATATTTAACAAGGTAGGCAAAACTTCTTCAAGTTTATTTTGTCATTAACACAAAACACTTGTACCAGGATGTAGCCCGAGACGAGAACGCGCTGAAGGAAAATTTAGTCTTTCTGTTTCACATTTCACGCTCTGAGAAATGATTCGCTTCATGCTCAGAAATCTTGCAGCCCTGGACAGACCAGCCACAGATATTGTATTTGCTGTTACGGGGTCTTAAAGATGGTGCTTGAACTGTGAATATTGACTGCTGTCTTTCAAAGGCAGTAGTGGAAATAACGTGTTGTTTGTAGCACTTCAAAAACCCTTTTAAGAGGAGGTCAGGAAAGTGGTTTTGGCACTGGAGGTGGGGGGGGGTCTCGTTCTAACTAAGCTGTTAAAGCTGCTGTGGGTTTATGAGACCAGGGTTCCCCTCGCACAGCAATATTTGTCCAGGAGATGCTGTTGTTGTATGAAATATAAATCCATTTATGATGAAATATCACTCGGAGTTTCTTAAACCATTTACTGCATCAGCTCTCTAGAAAAGCAATGACGGTGTGTCTGCGTGGACCTTAAACCAGCCTGCAGGTCACTTTAGGTTCTCAGTAGGTTCTGCCCTCCGAGCTGTAGCTGTGGTCTGCACAGCGTGGCCTGCGTGGCATCTTCACAGCACCTGTGAGCGAACAAGCCAGCGTAAACTAAGACAGGAGGCTGAATAATCTTTACTGAGTGTAATCAGAAGCCTGTGTATCTATTTGCCACGAGGCGGTTTCTGTTTCCAATCAGCATCATTTGGGTTAATGTTTGATGTTCGATGTTCGACACGCGTGGCGCTGAATATAATTGTGGCGTTGAGATTCAGCTGGACATGTTTTGTCTCTGATTCACTCATGAAAGGAGGAACTGCACTGACTTGGTTTTCTGGCTGGCGCAAACAGTTTGAGGAAAGTGTATAACACGGTTACAGTATCATTACAGTGCGGCATTATTCATTTTTGCGTGTGACTGCACTCCAGCAGCGGCTGCAGATGAGCTGCTGTCTGCCGTCTCGTCCCTTCGACGTATGAAGGCACCGCGGAGGCTTATAAAGCTGCCACATGTCATTACCGGGCCCATCGTTCCTTCCCCTCCAATAAAATACATAATTATCCCCTGTGTGTAACTTTAATTGGTCCAACCGAGGTCATTGGAAATCCATGATGCTGCCATCAGTGCCTTCTACTATTTATAGTCTAGTCAGACACGGTGACAGGTTCCCAGCTGACAGACAGTAAATGAGAACACAAACAGAGGGAATATAATGATGGGGTGGGTCAAACTTGAGTTAAAATCCTTTATGTGGATTGTTTCTGCTCATTTTGGCAGCTGATAGTTTGCTTTTTTTGGGAGAGAAAGAGCTGTAACAGCCACACAACTGTCAGCTTTGGTTACCTTTGGTTTACATCAACCACGGTTTGTCTTCCCCATCAGTTTTTTCCCCACACTGGAGTGAATATTAATAGGTACTGTAGCAGCTATATATTTTTTCCCCTACAATGTGGTCTAATTGTCAAATTGCTGCTTAGATGAATCATTTTATAACGATATGTGACAGAATTTAAAATCAGAATATTCAAAATATTTTGGCTTAATATTTGAGATTTGCTTTTGTATTGCGTGTAAACCGTCTGTCCATTCAGATTACACAGTTTTAACTTGTAAAACTTCAGAGGTAAACTGCTGCCACGTCCTGTCACAGTGAGCAAAAAAAAACCACCCGTGAAGAGCAGCAGACTGGTGCTGGTGCTGGAGCAAAGGTTTGTCAGTCACTGGGTCAGCTGATATTCCCACAACATATTTCACCGTGAGTCGCTCAGACCTGCCTCGAATCAAACTCCAAAATAAGCACTGCTCGCTCATGCGAAGGGAGTGTGCCTGCTATTTTTTCCCCTCAGAGCTGAGAGGGGAAACCAGAGGTATTTAAACTTTTACGGGCTGAGAGCTCAGAGGGAGGAACACAGCGGTCACCTTGGTGGCTGGGATCAGTCCCGTTAGCGCCTCTGCTTCGGAGTAATCCAGCAGGAAGAAGCTTAGTTTGGATTTATACAACACAGAATAGAAACAAACAAACCAAACACGACTGGACTGATGTGGGTGCATCCTGATTCGTGCAAGGACGCCTAAAATAAAAATAATCAGGTGTTTAAATTTGAAATTCCAGCTTGTCCGCCTCTGTTTTGACCTTCAGTTCACATTAATACAACATGACAGTCCTGTCCTCTTGACTGGATGTGTTACACTTACACCACGATATGAACATTAATGTGTCGACTTTTCTGGACTAATTCAGCTTCTTTTGATATCAGAATCCCTGGTGTTGCCATTGATTGCCACAATCATGTTTTTCTGCTTTTATACAACTTACTATGACTAAACTGGGAAGCCAGGTGTTGGTCTCGGGTGCAGTGAAGTATTGTCCTGGTCATAATGTTACAAACTCAGCTAGCTGATTACGGCTCATCTTACTGCAAACCCACCCGAGCCGATGACTGCTGTGCGCCTGAAAAGACGAGGATGTCCCAGAAAAGAGCCGTCCTACCAAATCACAAAATACCGCAGAGGGAAATAAATCGTATTTTGTTTTTTTCCGCCCAGACTGAAATCTGGGAATAATTGCTGAATACATAATTTTGATATGGAGTGAATACAACATGTTTTAGGGGATTTGGGCTGCAAAAATTAAAAACTTTACTTTATGTAAATTTGTCCAATTTTCCGTTCAGTCAGCGGCTCGTGCAGCTCTGGTCCATTTTCAGTGTGGCTGCTATTTTTAGTCCCATTAGTCCCTTTCTTTTTGTGTCTCTGCTATTAGCGCTGGGTGTCCTAGTGCTTTTTCTTCAACTTTATTTAAAGGATGGGGGTGAAGCTGCGGGGAGGCAAATCCAGTGAGTGGGCCGAGCGGCCTGTGAAGATTGTGCTGGTGTGGCCAAAAAGATGAGATGCTGTGTGCTGGCGCACACTGGCGTGCACCACAGTTCACAGGGTTTTGATGCTACTCCGCTTTGACAGTCTAACCCTGAGGGACTAATTCGTGGTGCACAACCCCCTTGAATGTCAAAAAAAAAAAAAAAAAAGCATTGTCCTGGTTTCACTCTCTCCTGACCCACTGCCTGAGGCCTGGAAACTGTGGAGTCTTCAAGTGTTCAGAATGCAGCTTCCAGTGATCTTAAAAATAGCGACTGTCTAGACCTGCCCAGGAAAATAGACTTGAAGGGGATATTTGCCAGATTAAATTGGGTATGATTTAGATTTTTTTTACAGGCCCATTCCTCTAATTTTTTTAACATTTACTTTGACCGGATTCTAAATGTAACCCGCTGGCACCGAACTCTGGCATTGGACAGAAATTGCGATGTACACAATCGAGACGCGTCGTGTCGTTTTCTAACTTTGTCACTATTTTTGGCCAGTTAGAACTTTTGTCCTAATACTGGACACAAACTCTGAGCTTAAATTGAGCTTTTCAATCACACACGCTGAAGTGTTTTGTTGCAATACGTCATTTTTGAGCTCTCGAGGCTCAGTTTCTCACATTAGCTGCAGGTGCAGTTCAGGATGCTGTGGCATCAGTGCTGGGCGTGCTTACAGGTGCAGAAGAGCTGACGTGCTTGGTTTAAAAAAGCAGAAGGGCACATGTAAGTGTTCAATGCGAGCATTGTGAGCGCTGCACGTCCTCCCAAATGTATTTGCCTGTGAAATAAGTTGTCAGAATATCCTGAGACACCCCAGCAGTGATGTTTTTTAAAGACTTGCAGTGTGGCAGGCTAAACCGTGAGCATAATGACAAAGCTGTAGGTAAAGAACTAATTGGGCTGAGTTGGGAATTGAAGCTGTGTTGAAGGTAAACCAACTAAACATAAAATAACCCGTCTGTGGAAACTTAAGCTCTTGTAATCCTTTTGTGTTTAGGAGGCAGATAAATTCATACTTTGTGGAATTTTGTGAATATTAAGAATATTTTTGTGCTTTTCTTTCTTTCATCGCACACAGGCCGACACGCAAACACCTCACGCTGCCTTCGGTGCAATGAGAACTTGCCAAAATGATCCAAACAGCCCCACAAAATCACAACACTGCCCATTTTTTTTTCTTTTCCTTTCTGTTGGAATTATAATTAAACTCATTTCATTACCCTCAATTTTGTCCCATTGACTCTGAAGTCTGGGCCAACTCCAGTGTATTCAGGCCCAGATGATAGTGCAGGCCAGACTGCAGGGGAGAGGAGAGCAGAGGGGGAGGGAGGAAGAAAAGAAAGGTGAGTGGAGAGAAAGGTAATTGGAAGAGTCTCCCCCTGTATGAGGTGTGTTATCAGCACTCGGTCTGCTTTGATGCACTCACTGAGTAATTACCACTCCACATTATGGCGCTCAGTCTCTTTCATATGTTGCAGAGGCAAATCAAGGCTGGTGGTGTGATCACAGAAAAGCCTCATGAAAGCAGAAGAATTTTCATTTTTCTTTCTTGTGCCCGTTCAAATATGAAACCTTTTACTGCAGAGGCTTCATCTTCTCCAGCAGTCGGAGATGACAGCGAGACAAAAATCACCGTCAGTCTCGGGTGCACGTTCAGATTAGGCCACGGGATGCCGCGCGTTGATGAAAGACACGTGCGCTCTCGGTTGGAGAGGAGAGCATTCGAAGAGCAGCTAAAAACCCACTTTATGTGGAAAGTTGAGCAAATGATCCATCAGACGTTTAATGGTGTCAGAGTTAGAAAACAGAGAGGAAATGGTCATTTAGTGTAGATTTCCTTAATTCAGCCAACTTAAAGTAATCATAGACTCATAGATGTGGTCACCATGCTATCACTCAGCCTGAGCCTCCAGCTGAACGTCTCGGCTCTGGTCCGGCTGTGAAACCAAGGACCACAGGGTAAGCTCTACACCATACATGGATTTAGATTTTTATTTTTTTTAATTGGACCACAGGTTATGAAATTAATATCATGTTTTGTTAGGTACCACTTGAAACTGTTTTCTGAGGTCACAGATGAAGGGAGACGAGTGATTTTCCCCAAAGACATCTATACCATGGAAGATACAGCAGGTGTTTCATCAGAAGTCCCTCCATCCATCCCTCCATAATTCAGGGTTGTGGGGGGACTGGAGCCTATCCCAGCTGCCATAGGGGGAGAGGCAGGGGATGCCCTGGACAGTGGGCGGGTCGCCACTCGGTCGCAGGGCTAGCACAAAGAGACAGACAGCCATTCACACTCACACCTATGGGCAATTTAGCATCACCAGTTAAGCTAACCCCACCAGAGAGCCCACGCAGACATGGGGAGAACATGCAAACTCCACACACAAAGGTCCCAGACGGTGGATTCAAACCCGGGACCTTGTTCCTGTGAGGCAACAGTGCTAGCCACCGTGCTGCCCTTCAGCTGAAGTCATTTACAATAAATAAAAAAAACTGCTTTAATTCTTGTTCATTTTTTTTTTTTAAATTTATTTTATTTTGTTTAAAACTGTTATTAAATATTTACAATTAAAAAACAATCAAAAATAATTAAAGAAAGCCGTGGGATTAAAATATTACACGTTAATGTTCATCAGCAGAAGGAAACAGCTGAAACGGATCAGCGGCTGTTAGAGGCCAGAAGAATAAACCTGAAGCAGCGAGTCGTCACAATATCAAAACGAATCAATCAAATAAACAAAGAAGGAAATGCTTCATCTAAAGCTGGTGTGTAACGAGAGGAAAGATCTGGGTGCCCTCAGGTCTTCAGCAGTCGTAAAGTTAGGAACGACTGATCTATAATTATTTATTTATTTTGAAGAATGCCGATTTAAGACACTTCCACGCTGGCTCCATTTTTCCGTCCTTTAAGTTCAGCGCTTTGAAAAGAACTCGCAGAAGATTCAGTGTCAGGGCTCGGGACTTCTTGAGGATCAGCGCAGGTTTACGAGGAGACGGATGAAGAGTGTGAAAGAGAATATTTTAATACTTCAATTTCTGTTTACAGCTTTAAATTTAAGATGGGGGGGGGGGACGTGTCTGGGGCGCATTAAACGATGCCACATCGCGGCTAACCTAACGTGAAGTGCGGGGGCTGAAACGGCGTCCGCACGCTCCGGTCGCTTCACAAACTCGTCCACAGACGATGTGTTAAAAGTGGGACCAGAGAAAGTGTTTCAGCTGGCAGATGGATGAAAACAATACCAAACTCATAACACTTTTACAGCCTAACTGTATAATACTGAGAGAGTAAAATAGAACAAGATTAAATATTAATTCAAGGACTCCAGAGAGAAAGAGAGAGAGAGAACTAAATTTTTCAGTGGTGTGATTCTATAAACTGCTTTTCAAAGCGCAGACAGTTTCTACTCAGTTTTGTGGAGAGTAAAATCTTTCTCTTTTATTATTTTGGCTGAACTGACCGTTTCGGGGCAGAGTCGGACGATCTGAGCTCTCAGAAACAGAGCATCGCAGTGCAAAGCATGTTAGGTCAGTGAATTAAAATGCCTCAGAGCAGCACTCCCCGCCTTCCCCCACAGGCTGAATTATGTCTTCCTTAATGTCTCAGAGAAAACATTTTAAAAGCTTCTTATGCTTTTTTTTCATTATTTGTCTGACACTTGATGTCATTTTCTATTATTTATATCATCTGGATGGAGGTAATGGAAGTGATAAATAAGCCATTTCAGCTCAGTTTTTCTCTCTTTCCAGATGATTTTGCAACTGAAAACAGAAACCACGCTGAAGCCCCCGAGTCTGTGTCTGCAGAGCAGAACCATATAGTGCACTGCACTCCCCTTTGTCCAGGTGCACTGCTGCCACGCTGCGCTAAAGCCTTTATCCGTCTCACTAAAACTAAAGCACATGCATGTACGAAGAAGACTCGTGCATTGCTCAAATTGTGTTGGACTTTGCCGCTGATTTTAACTGATATATAACAGAGAAGTGCAGTTAAGTAGGGCCGAAGCACATCTGAGTGCCAACTGGTCATCTCCAGGTGGTACAGTATATACTGTCAGTACACTGTGGTGCTATGAGGTCCACAGTGATGGGGCCTGATCATCTGTATGTGAGTGGAAGGCCGATGAAGAGACGCTAACATGGGAGACCTTTAAGGGCAGCCAGAACCCTGATATCAGTCTGACATCGGGTCGACTCTAGCAGCATTTAAGTGATGCTGGGAAATTATTTCTGTAGTCGGCATTTTCTGTATTTAACAGCCGTGCATATGATGTGATCAATAACAGGCACGGCGCTGATTAGGCGCCCCCGTGCTCCTTCACCTCCCCTCCTCCTGTCGTTAAGGTTCAACGTTTTCCCTGGGGTCCAGGCTGTAGTTCAGATTTCATAACCTCATATTTCCACTACAGAAAATTTGAGCATTGTTACATTTTGTTACATTTTATTACATTGTTATACATTTGTTTTGTTTGTGATTGAGCTGATCATCTGCTGTAATGTGTGACATAAAATAAAAGCCTAAGTAGGATCTCCCTACTTAAAAATGTGTCCACATACACCTCAGAAAGTATATGGCTGCGCCCCTGCTCTGGGTGTGTATTGCAGCTGTTTTTACCACCAGGTCATGTGTTGAGGTAATTTTAAGGACCATCCCTAACAATTATGGCACCTGTCATTGCTACAGGTCATTAACTGGCATTCTATGGTCTATGGACACCACATTGCCACCAGTGCCTTCCTGTGAGTTAGCCCTTAGGTATCCAGTTAGTTTGATTCAGAGGCTTTACAATAACTTCTGCTTTCTTTGAATCGAGGAGTAGAAAATTACAGAACATCCAGGCTTTTGTCTTCTTCATAAACCTCCACTGTTTCCTCTCATTTCACCGTGTTCATTGTTTAAGCCTGATCTTAAACTGAGGGCAGATTAATTCACCCCAGGGTCAAATTATTTTGCATCGACCTCTTTAAAGTGTTCACCTGCTCGGACGATCCTCGATGGAGTCAGGAAGCTGTATTTAGGGGTCACAGCCTGAAAAAAAGAGTTGTGAAAGAGAGAAAGCAGTGTTAAAGCATCCTTAAGGTGGGCGGACAGGAAGAAGGAATTTAATTGGAAAGTTTTAAAAGAGCAGCACTGCACAAAGATGACCCTTTCTCATTCTTGTCTTCTACAGTTGATGTCTGGAATTATTTTACCTGCACCTTTGACCTCAGCTTTCTCTGCTTCAGGATCTGATTTATTCTCAGTCATTATTGAAACAACACTGACCTTCCAGCTTCCAGCAGACTCTTGATCACAGGGTCACGACCGCAAAGGGCTCAGGGATCAGCTGCCCTCTGCACGCTCGCTCTGAGATGTCTGCCCCGCTCTGCCTCGTCTGTTTCGTAATGAGGGGAAGTCTGTTTGTGTTTTGATGTCTTCTTGCCAGCCGCTCAGAGGGAGCTGGCATTATTCTGTGTCTGTCTTCGCCCTGTGGACCCCTCGGGAGCCCGAAGCTAACCTTGCATTGGCCCTTTTCGCTCCAGGGTCGCCTCGTATGTTATGAAGCCTCTGTTGGAATATTTGCCCTTGGGAAAGTGCCATTTCTCAGAACTGCTTGTGAGGACTTTCAGTGCAGTTCTATTTCATGTCATGGACCATAATTCAAAGAAGACGGAGGCAAAGAAATGAGAGAAAGACACGCTGTGAAGATCACAGAAGAATTTTGGACCCGGGACATCAAGCCAATTGAGCCCCTCTAGGGAAAAAGGGCCCTTTTTGCCCTGAATTGTGCCTCCCAGGAGCAATCTTCTCTGGCTGTATGTGGCGCCTAGCTGGGCTTTTTGAGGATACCTCAATTTTGTTATGTATACAAAAAAGACACTTCCTTTCAAAACCTTTAAGAACTGTAAGAATCTTCCTCTTGTGTAGTGGCAGGTGTAGTTAAGCTGTAGGGAAGTGCACTTTTTAGCTTAGCTTACTGTGTCTGTAATGTGAGTTTGTTCAGTCTTCTGGTGGAATGAGCCAGAAACATGGAGTATTGAGGTGTTAATGGAGTAGTAGTAGTAGTAGTAGTAGTAGTAGTAGTATAAGTATAACTTGTGGGAAAAATGCTTTTTAACCTTACGTATCAAACTTTTATCGGAGTTCACTGATGGTTCTACACTTGCTGTCTTTATGTCCCGGGTTGAAGTTAGGAATTCCTCCCCAATGGTTTATTTAGGAGTGTCATAGTAACAACAGGCTGGAAGCAAGATGGCAGTCTGACTTCCAGAAAGATTTTGTCTGAGCACGTGCAGTTGTAGAGGATTTCTGTGTAATGCTACAGTTGCACTGGGGGAAAGAGTGGCTGGAGACCGTGGCACCAGGGACCAGGTCTGCAACCACTCGCAGTCGCTGTCTGCAAAGTGACTTTGGTGCATCGTTCACACGTCTGTTGCTGTCTACATATACAGAAATTTACATTAACTTCTTAAACTCAGACTGCAGCCACAATCTTGTGAATTTGAAATAGAAATTCCTCCACAAATAGTGACGTGGTTGCTGCAGGACAGCAGTTTAATGGCAAAATGACAGGCGGTCAGCAAGCTTGCTTTTATACAGGGATATAACCAGAACACAGCCATCTGGCAGCCAGCCCAGTCAAGCCCCCTAAAACACGGTGTTCTCACTTCTTAATGTTTTAGTTTAGTTTGTCAGTCTTTGCGATCGCTTGATTTATTTAAGGTTAGATTGTTGTGTTTAGTATATTTGGTCTTGTTCCTCGGCTCCAGTGGCTTTAGAGTTTACTTCTCCCTCAGGCACACACACAGTTCTCGCTCTGTGTGTGTGCCTGAAATGACCGTATTGGGGTTATCCATTCTTTCTGACATCGAGACCGAGAGTGGGGGAAAAAAACTGTGTGAAACTGAGTGTTTAGAGCGGTCTGAAGCTTTTGCGTCAAAAGAATTACTTACTGTTTCCGTGCGGCACAGAATTAAAGGTACTGGCCTGCGGTAAACCTCCACTTGAAGAAATGTCTGTCTTCACAAAAACTACTTGGATGATCTTCATCTTTATGTTCCATCAAACCTCTCTGTCTCGGTCATATATCCACCCCAACAGCTTCGGGCTCAGACTTTTATTTCCAGCTCTCCCTTCCTCAGAGTGGACACCATTAAGCCGTAATAAGACCATAAAAAACGCCGCGGAGTTACTGCGCGGGGCGACGTCACAGCGGAGAATTTATTCAAGCCCAGACAGAGGCAGGCTACGTTTTATGGTTTTATCTGAGCTGAAAGGGAAATGTGCTCGTTTGTGAGCGGCCGCTGCGTTCCCGTCAGCTGACCATGTTAGGGAGATGATGAAAGAGCCATTAAAACTCCAGTGACTGCAGCTTCGAGAGACTGTGTTAGGTTTCGAAGCCGGCCAATAAAAAGCGATCATAATCAATATATGCTAGGTGGTGCTAACTTCACTTCATCTGAATGTTAAAAGTGTAAAAGCAGCATTTATTGTTGGAGCAGGTGAGGTCTGCTTGCAGGGTTTTAGATCTTTTAGAGAAACTCAGCCAACTTTTTTCAACACTTTGAGAACATGTTGGCTGACCAGCATTTTCCTCCTAATAACATCAACCATTAACAGAGGCTTATGAAGAAATAAAGCTATCTGCCATATCAAACTGACTCGTAACTTCTCAGGAATAAAAGAAACACGTTGAGGAGTGTCGACTTTAAAAGGTCTTTATTTTATTTAAAAAGGTTCTTTGCTTTGGTCCAGTTTAAACCGTGTATGCCCAAATTTTTATGTTTGCATGAAAAGTCTCGTTTCCATCTTAAATGAATTTTGTCAAACCCTGACCTCTTTAATTTCTTTTGAAAGTATTACATTGATTACCACATACAGACTTGGGTGGACAGCTGATCTACCAAGTATTTGGTAACCTTTCTTTCATTTTCCTTTGTTTGTTTTTTATCCCTTTAATTCAATTCAATTCAATTCAACTTTATTTGTATAGCGCCAATTCACAACAAACAGTCGCCTCAAGGCGCTT
>JAVDPK010060041.1:0-19398 GCA_034780415.1 Cichlasoma orientale
GTGTGTGTGTGTGTGTGTGTGTGTGTGTGTGTGTGTGTGTGTGTGTGTGTGTGTGTGTGTGTGTGTGTGTGTACATATGATGTGAGGACATATATCTGTTTACAAAGTTTCATTGTGGGGGTCCAGAAAAAGCAAGTCTCCACACCATAAATCATTAGTTTGTTAATAGTAATGTTTGATTTGGTTTTATAGTCAGGTTAGAGTCAGGCAAGCAGTAGTTAGAGTTGGTATTACTGTAACCCTGTGGGACGTTAATGTAAGTCAGTGTAATGTCTCCTGAAGTGATGGAAACAATTCTGTGAGTGTGTGTGTGTGCTTTTGCTTTATCACTTCATTAATTCCTGGGGACATCCAACAGCTTGAGGGAGCAAGTGACAGAACAAGAAAGGAAGACGAGAGAAATGTGTAGGAGGTGAGACAAAGGCAGAAAAAAAAAATCACAGTGGTAAAGCAGAGAAGATGATTGGCTGATTTTCACACCAGCTCGGTCCCTGAAAACAGAAAAACACAGTGATATGCTGGAACCAAGTAAATCCTTTGGCTCCTCACTAGCATTCAAATCTGGCACTAGAAGTAGACAGCAGCTGCTACATGCACTACACTTAACACATCTTTGTCAGTACAGTACACACACTGAAGAGGAAAACTTATGAATTGTACAATCACTTACACAAACAGAAATCCATTACCACAGTGAGTGTACTAACAACAGTCTGCAGTGATTTAATATCCCCCTTAAAAGTGGACCTTTTGTGCTTTTCTTTACTTTCCTTTACAGTATATACATTCGCACGCGCACGCTGCTACAATGGTGGATGCTCACCATGCTCATATTAAAAATGTTAGGAACAACAATAAAATGGCTGGTTTCAAAAAGTGGACCTTTGAATGTGTCACGGTTGTTGGTGCCAAACGGGCTGGTCTGTATTTCAGAAAGTGCAGATTTACTGCGATTTTCATGTATAAACAAATCTAGTGTTTACAGAGAATGGTCTAAAAAAGCAGTTTTCTGGGCAAAAATATCTTGTTGATGTCAGAGGTCAAAGGAGAATGGCCACACTGTTTTAAGCTGATCAGAAGGCAACAGTAACTCAAACACTCGTTACAGCCAAGGTATGCAGAAGAGCATCTCTGAATGCACATTAGCATTGCAGCAGAAGACCACACCGAGTACTGCTCCTGTCAGCTAAGAGCACAAAACTGAGGCTAGAATTTGCACGGGCTCACCAAAATTGGACAACAAAAGACTGGGAAAACATGATGAGTCTCAGCTCTGCCTTGTACTGTAGGTTCAGGCTGTGGGTGGTGGTGTAACTGTCTGGGGGATATTTTCTCAGCACGCTTTGCACCTCTTAGTATCAACTGAGCACTACACCACAATCTACCTGAGTAGTGTTGCTGACCATGTCCATCAATTTATGACCACAGCGTGCCCATGTTCTCATGGCTGCTTCCAGCAGGATAGCAGACCATGTCACAAATCTCAAATCATCTCAGTCTGGTTTCTTGAACATTCACTGCATTCAAATCAAATTGCCTCCAGTAACCAGATTTCAGTCCAATAAAGCACCTTTGGGATGTGATGGAACGGGAAATTTGTATCATGGACAGTCAGCCGACAAATCTGCAGCAGCCGTGTGATGCTATCATGTCAATATGGACCAAAATCTCTGAAGAATGTTTCCAACACCTTGTTGAATTTCTGCCATGAAGAATTAAGGCGGTTCTAAAGACAAAAGTACTGGCAAAGTATAACTAATGAAGCTGTCGACGAGTGTATATCCAGTCTCCATCAGAATTAATCATCATCTTCTCACAGGAGATGTAGGCCCACAAATTACTTTTTGTAATTTTTTTAAAAAGAAATAACAACAATGTCACTGCACACAAATCAGTTATACAATTTATTGTATAACACAATAACTCAGTGCCCTTTAAAGTCACAAGTAGTTGAAAACTTAAAACCAATTTAAGAATCAATTACTTCAAGCATATTTTCTGTTGTTTCACCATTTAACAAATTCATGAATCATTCCTAATTTTTTTTTAAATGGGGATATAAAAAGCCTGACAGCAACCCTTTCCTCAGTGTTTCCGTTGCACTTTTAAAGCTCTACATCTTTCCAAGTCATTATTTCATCCACTCTGTTCTTTTTCCCCCTTCTCACTAAGGTGACATAGTGCAGTCGAAATGTCACAGGAGCTGAAAGTATTGCACTATGAATATTTCCCCGGCCAGCTCCAGACCTTCTGTCAGGCGACAAACTTCTTGGCTATTTGTCCTCATTATAGAACAGCCTCCGACTGCCCACCTTAATTCCCTTTTCCCGTTCCTCAGGGGGCTCTTTTCCTCCCCTGCTTGGCATGAGTCATTTTTACGATCACCATTTTGGCTCCCATCGGCCCTCGCCATCTACAGTTAAACCCAGCTTGGCGAGTAAATCTGCAGCTTTAATTAAAATGGCTTCTTTTGTAGCACTTTCGATCCCTCTGTCCTCTTATCCCTGGTGACATAATGGTGCTGGGAACTTCCCTCTACAGAGCTGATTCAGAAGAACTAGCCCTTGAATAGAATTGGAGGTGTGCTACTTTATGATGAGTTAGCAAGATGAGTAAGCTGTATCTCATTTTATCTCCTCATCTTCTCTGTCTAACCTGACCCCCTGAGCGAAGGAAAATTAGAAAGGTCAGGAGTAGAGACTCCGTCGATAGAAGAGTCAAGATAATAGAAATCTGAAATATGCAACAGAAATCAATGAGACAAAATCAGCACGAGGTACTTGGTGTTTCTGACCTTGAAGGCCCGGGAATAACGATTTTTGAAGCCAAATCAATGAGACCCATTCAAGCCATTTTCCTACAATATTGTTGAGGGACTAACTTTGGTGCCATTGATTAGCTGATTTATCACCTGCATCCATTGTGGGGTTACAATAAATGCAGATCCGCTCACAATAGTAGCAAACTGCTTTACCAATATGCTGGAAGAGCTTACAGCTGTAACTTGCAGAAACATCGCTGTGAGAACAAGAAACACGTCTTGAAAAGAAAAGCACTGCGAGGCTATTGTGCTGTAATGGCCACAGTGGAATTGCAGGTCAGCGGACACGCCGGCCCAAAAATACATTTTCTCAACACAAAATTACTGTAAAATGAGAAATACATTTTTATGAACACTTCAAAGACCCTAAAATGACTTCCATTATCACAATTTCATCCACTATGTTCATCAAAACCTGAAGACTCAAGCCCCATCAGTGAATCCTCATTTGCAATAAGTGTGTATATGTTCTAAGCACAGATGTCGAGAAAACCTAAAGAGGTTTTTGTCTTTTGTGCCCACCACACATCCTACAAGTACTGATTGTACAAGTCCATTTACCATCCTACATTTTCTCCTCATCCTCTTGTTTTTCACTTTTTTTCTCCTGCTTTGCTTCTATGTTGCTCCTCTTCTTTCCCTCTTCTATTTTTCGCTCGGCTTTCTTCCACTCATAAAGCAGGCTCTAGATGCACTAATAACATAACCCTGCCTGCCTCTTCTTTCTTCTCTCTCTCTCTCTTATTTCCTTTCCTTTCTTATCTTCACCCCTGAAGGGGTTGTCTGTCTCCTAACCAGCTGAAGCAATGCTTCCGCTGGTCTGCGCCTGGCCCCTATTACCAGAGCATGACAAGGAGCTGCAGTGTCGACTTGTCAGCCTAATAAACATCCTTTATGGCACCCGCCTGGGTGTGTTTTGAGGGGAGTCAGCCAGCCACCAAGCAGTGGACCATTGATTTTATGGATGGCACACAGTGCTTACACTTCCACCCGTCTATTATGCAGGGGACAGGCTGCAATTGTTTTGCTATGCACAGCCATACTTATGACACTCATACTGCCAGAGGCTTTCTATTTAGTTTCAGACATGGTTATAGAGCAAGAGACAGAAGAGAAAGACAGAGGCAGAATTAAAGAAACCAATACAGGTCAAGTATGGCAGCACTCCGGGCAGAAGTACATTTAATCACAGGCGGCTTTTTCAGACTTTTACACAAAACCTTCTGTAACCTTTGTGCTGCAGGTCAGGGTCAATAAGGCTTTTATATTTTCTCTTTGCCTTCAACCTGTTTTCTTCTTTTCCATAGTTTGGCAAAGGTGAGAGGTCGCTCAGCTGCTGAACAAGCTATTCAGACACAACAGTAATCTCACTTTTTTTCCCTTCTTGCAGGGCCTCAGCCACCCAGAGTGCCTGACAAGATTAACTGTTCCAGGTCCAAATTCAGAGGGACAAAAAAGGAGAAGTTTAAAATGAAAAGAAAAAAAAAAAAAGCAGCTCAGAGTAAGTGGATCAGTTGTGAGTTCAGCACCATGGACAGCAACTTTTCTTGCCCACCAATTAGGTAGTAAAAATGTAGCCAGTGAGCCAAAAGCAAAATGCACCTCTTTAACCTTTGTCCTCTAGCAAGTTATAAATATTCAGAGTATGTCATCTTAGCAAGCAAGCAGCATAGGCTAAAAGCTCATTAATATCAAACGTAACTGTGGAAAAATGCTAAAATATTAATGTAACACTTCACATAGAATGCGTATGCTGTTTTGTTTTCAGCTTCTGAATGGGTCAGTGGATGTTTTTTAGTTTTAGATTATATTTGCAACCCTTCATAAAGTTTTTTTTTTAAACTGTTTTTGACAATGTATGAAGTCTGTCAGTCGATCGTTTTCCCGAACATTAACAGAGCCTGTTTACTGACCTGCGATCACTGACAAACAGTTCATTTGGTTGCTTGTTGTAACAACCTGAATGACAAATGATAATTTTATTCTACTTTCAAGACAGTGATATATACAGGTGCAAGAGCTAAGGATCGGGGAAAGCACTTAGTATAATCATGAGCCTATCAGGCACAAGTGGGGGAAGGTCACATTCAGACTAATGCCCCTTTGATTGTATTTGCTATCTGTTGAACTGTCCGTGTGTCACGATACAATGAAATAAGCAATGCTGAGGAAAAAACAACCTTAGAGAGCATTGTGAAGCAACAGCACTAAGGCGGGCAAAGCCTCCAACCCGTAAAGCTGTCAGAGCGACCTTCACTTACCCCTAGTATTGATGGTCCAATCATACAGAGAATATGAATAAGTACCTTCAGGGATTACTTAAAATGAGGCATATTTCTTGGATATGTCTAAAGAAAGAAGAATAAATCATGTGGTGGCTTTATGGCATCGCCCAGAGAGCTGAAGAAGATGAATTTCAAAAACATGTTTTCCTCAGTCCTTCCAACTGTTGTGGGCAGAATAGTGATAAGAACGCTTTACTGATTAAACAGACATTTTACAAACACTTTAACAGAACACGTTTTGCTGGTATGTTTTTTCTTCTTTCCTGACAAACATGGGACATCAGATTATTTGATGCAATCCGGTATTTTAAGTACTAATACATGCCCATGTCACAGCACCGTTTGGCCTGTCAGGGCTGTTTTGAGTTTTTGGACTTTGAGGTTTTGTTTATTTAATTATTCTTTGAGATTCTTGGTTTGCCTCGTGCTTATATTGTTTCTTCTCCTTTCTGTTTAAGTATATTTAATCATGTTTTCACTTCCTAGTGCTTTCAGTTAGTTTCTCCCTTAGTGTTCCTTCCTCAAGTGTCAAGTCCCCAGCGCTGAGCACATTCATGTGTCTGTGTTTTCCCTGTTATGTTATCACTTCCTGTTTTATTTTGTGAGTTGTTGTTTCTTGTGCTGTGCTTTTAGTTTTGCTTCCTGTGTCTCATCCTTCCTGTAAAGCTTTTCCCTTCTTCTGCACTTCTTGAGTGAGCTCAGCAAGAAAGGTGCCTTTTTGAGTTTATGCCAGTCTCCTGAGCCTGCATTTGGGTCCACATCCTGCCTGCCACACTGCCATACGTTGACAAAAGTTTAAAAAAAACAACAACAAAAAAAGGGGTGGTAGATGTTTATATGCTAAAATGCTTACTAGGCAATGTGTTGGTGTCATAGTACATCATGCGTCATTCAACTTTTGTGGATATAAATGAGATGCTACTGTTGTGAATTAAAATGATAGTATGCTTTTAAAGTTTTATAAGGTGCATACATGCTAAAAATGGGTGACTTTAGCCTGTTGCTAGGTGGTTGTTGGGCAACATGATGATGTTAGAATATCTGATATAGATAAGAACCTTCAGGGGCCTAAGATGTACTGGTGTGCCAGGTTTAGTCTAGGAGGAGTTTGTGGACAAACACAAACAGACGGAGGTTTTGTCTATTATAGTAAGATCGATCTTGTACGCAGCAAAGGTGCTGCTAGAAATCTGGGAAAAGCATAACAATGCCAACATTTCTCAGCTCTCGGATCCCTGAGTCATCGGGGTTGAGACCCGAAAAAAGCTGAATAGGGCGTAACTGTTTATTGCAGAGCTCTGCTGTGTGCAAAAAAAGGTGAAATACCACTTGTATGAAATCTCCTATAGTTAAATGACTAACCATAAATTTTTTAATGCTTTGTAAATTTCCTTAAACACAGAGTTTGGGGGAAAATGATCTCACAACTCTAAACTTCTTTTAAAAAAAATGTTTTTTTTTAAATATGGAAAATAAAAATGTTTAGAATACAGAAAAAAAAGAGTTTACACTTTGCTGAGGAAGAAACGTTGCTGTATCTGTAAAAACAAAGCAGCAAGAAAATAAAGACACTGTATTAACACAGGAAGAAAGTCGTAAAGACCCATTATGCTGCCATATCTGTTGTTTGACATTTCACTGATGCCTCTTTTTTCTTTTCTTTTTTTTTGGCGTCTTATGCTCTATGTGCCCTGCTGCTAATGTTGGCATTACACGGTCGTGACTGGAAACCTGCATTTATTCACAGGTTCTTTTGAAGATCTACAGGTTGTGTGGTTTTAAAAAAGCACTGCTTTTAAAAGAAAATGTGGCTGCAGTCTGTTGGATTTTCTCTTTAAAAACATTTGTTTTAAATATAACGGCCATAATGCAATAAAAGCAAAAGCTTTTTTCTTTTCTTTTTTTTTTTTAAACATGAAGCCGTGCTGCATTAGGCTGTCTGTCCAGCAGTGTAGGAAAGCATTACAGCCAGTGGCTCTGCTCTCTCTCCCTCTTTGTTCAGCTCTTCTATTCATCTTCTTTAGCTTTTCCCACTATAAATAGAAGGAAGTGTCCATTACTGTTTCTAGACTCCTAAAAGACCCCGTTGTACTTTCCAAGCTCTCTGTGCCCGTTCGTAACTCTGCTTTCAGACACTGGATGAACCAAACACAGTGGAGCTTTCTGCCCTTTGTGTTGGCCAAAGTTATCAGATGGAGAGAATCTTTAAGGTTTAATTTCAACAGCTGATGAATAAACAAATAATCTTACAGTTGAAATGTAAAACCATCTAAACATGTTTCACTGATACTGTACTTTATATTTTGTGTGCAAACATTATATGATAATTGAAACATTTGATTATCATAGCCTTTCTGGAGGTGGAAGACTGGTTTTTCTCTTATTTATAGCAGCATTATTATAAGGGCAAGCTGGCACAGTATGCCTAAAAACCATCTGATTCATCTCCTACACAAAAAGGATCTCTTTATGACTCATAAAATGAGCTTTGATTTTCTGATATTAAAGAAAAGATCAGACCATGACAGCAGTGGCCTTACATTAGTACTCCAGAGAGAGAAAAAAAAAAAGAAAAGACGGGGCTGAAATGGAAAATGTGAAAATCTTTGTAGGCTGCAGTGCATATTCCTCATCTAATTGAACAGCTCTGAACATGTTGATGCATTATCTATTATTATAAGGAGCATGAGCTGAATGTGAATGGATAAATAAAACACAAAAGTCAATAAAAAGGCTCGTGCGTTACATGTCACGAAACAAATGTGGGGGCAGAAAGAAAATTTCCCACACACAAATAATCATGTAAATGCTTTGTGTACTGTAAATTTGTATTTCAATAGTGCTGTCAGTGTCCACAGGAGGGGGGAAAAAAAGCAACAGTTTGGTAATCACAGTGACAGGAGCAGGATATTGAATTGTACCTACACAGGCCAGGATATGACACATTTATCTTTTCAGTATGTTGGATGGATAAATTTACACATGTACTGTACTTACGCGCTAAATAAATGTGTAACGCAGAGAAACCCACTCACTTAGATGCACATGAAACGCGCCGTCCCGCTGAGCCTGCCGTGAGCGCAGGGGTGCTCGCTCACTGATCAACTCAGGAGCGAAACACGGAATTGCTGTCAGGAAAAGGCACAGCACCGCGGGGGGCGGGGGGTACATCACTTGAATGCTGGACAGGTTTCTATCGATTCTGTCAGGTACACAGCAGCACATCAGCGACTGCGTTCATTTTTGTAAAAATAAGGAAACAAAATCTCGTGCTTTTCATTTTATTTGTGTCTTTGTGCGAAGAACAAATGTGGAGGCGTAAGATAACCCACGAAAGCTCACAGCCTCTGACAGGTCTGCCACTTCGTTTGATCGGGCAGCTCTTTGGTCAGACGACCGAACAACAGCTACCGCTTCACAGTCTAAACCGCTCTCCTATAGAGATACAGATATGTGTTTTCTTTTTTTGTTTGTTTTTCTACTGATCCACCAATCAACTGGCTGGGGACCAGAATCAAATTAGTTTCAGCTGATTGACCGTGACAGGCCTAAGTGCCTTAGCCTGAGTGCACATTTCTTGAAATATAACTACATGTAGTGATATGCTCTGTAAACATGCAGATGATTACAAACACAGCAAAGTGATCTGCATAAAGATCAGCTCTCTAAAATGAAATATGTCGTGGGTTGAGATTGTTTTTGCCTCCCTCACGCTGAAGCATGCTGCACTTTCCTCCTTTTCACAAAACAATCTGAGTACACACTCAGTTGGTTCTTCTGTGCAATTTAGAAAAGATAAATGCTGTTAAACTTTTATTTGCTTGAACACCGACAAGATCCGATCAATTCAGAGAACGCGGGGAAGCTCAGCACTGCATATTAACGCCGACAACAACCAAAGGTGCAACTGCAGCGCAAAAATTCACAGTGGGTCGCTTCATATATTTGATTTTGCAGATTTTTTTTTATACCGGATGACCTCCTGGAACTGAACTGGGGATCTTTCACTTGTAAACCACTACAGTATGGAGTCACTGTAACTGCAGCACCATGCAGACACATAAAGCTAGATAAACTGTGATGTGTAATTTGTAGTTGAATTTAATTGGACAGCAAAGCTCTGTTCAGTAACCTGGAAGGTCCTGTAACCTGATGCAAATATGAACAGTTAAAACACCATAAGCCAACATTATTTGCTAAACCTGAATGTATGAGTGCTCTCTTAATCACCATGTATTCTTACCTGCATTGTCATGACAATATACACAACCAAACAGCGATTATACCTCATTGCCTGTTATTTGCCAAGGTCAATTTAAACACATCGACTCTCCTTATTTGTAAGTCGTAGCAAATAATACAAAATTATGCACTGAAATCTGCGCGTCATTTGAGTCAGTCCTTTGAGCCTCATCATCATTTTGACAACAAACTGCAGCAATATTGACAGAAAATTCCAGAAAAGGCAAAAAAATCAAAATGAGACAATAAACATGGACCATCTTTTAACACTTCTGCTATCAAATTGTGCTCTGGCCTGAAAATCCATACACTTACAGCAATCTGACAGCAGAAGGGTTATTATCATTATGACAATTCACTGAATGCAAATTGGGGAAAAAGCTTTGAATGTCATTTTGTAGAAAGACTGAAACAGTGTCACTGGTGTAGCTACATATTATACTGCAGCACTGAGAAACCTGCTAAATAAAAAAAAATGCATGAATTGTATCAAGGTTGGCAAATTCCAAAGTGTTAGAAATTGTCAGCAGATGCAGCTACTGTAAGCTATCAGTATGAGAAGCCTATATGATATCCTTCCTGAGTAATTACACCTATGGCATACTGTAGTTTAAAAAATCCTTTTCGAGCAAGATTTTCACTAAACTTGACCTGTGACCTTGAGATCAAGGTCTCCAAAATTCAAACTTAAAATAAAAAAATTTAACAGATGCACCTATGATCCCATCCTTCTCGGGTTATTGTGTTCACAAGACTTTCAGTAAATTTGACCAATACTTGAACTCGTCCGATATTTTTAGTAGATGCATCTACAAAATCAATTTAAAAACCCTACATCGCCTTGTTCTCGAGTCATCGTGTTCACACAGTTGGGTGTCCGATGACAATACCCCATCACTGCAAACAAACAAACAAAAAAGGATGTCAGTCTGAAGATTTCATATTCACTTCAACTGAAAATGTTACTGTGTGCAGACATGGAAATGTTTAAATAAACTTGTCATATTATGACACGTTTTCACTGACAGACAGGAAATGTGTCCAAAATTTGCCAAAAAAAAATGTTCACGGATTTTTTGGTAGAAAAGTCACGACTAACCGGGGATCTGTTATTCAGTCAGTTTTTAGACACAAGTCCCAGATGTACATTCACTTTAAATTTGCAGAGCTTGATGAATGGCCCTTTCGACATTGTTAAACTAGTTTCATTGATCTGGACTGTAGATTTATTGATTGAGACCATGATTAATGGGCATGGGGTTTAATGATGTTGAGATTAATTTCAGCCATTACTGAAGACAAGAGCTAAAAATACCATGAAATATTGCCCCGTATCTGGAAACATTCCCAGTAATGAGCAGGAATTTGCTTTTGTGACCACGTTATATTGGATCTATGCAAAACAAGGTTTTGGTTATTGAAAACAGGACTTAAATTGTAAACGTCAGTTGTTCCAAGTTTTTTTCCAATCAATCATTCTGTCAGAGAAAGTCACAAAGTGACATTTTAATCGAACTCTGGGTTTTTCATTTTGGTGCCGTGGACTTCATATCCTGTACTAAATGACCAAATCCTGAACTGTATGTTTAAGGGGCCATCTCCGTTGACATTCATCAGCAGGTCATTTTTATCCCCGTTGTAGTTGACTATTCAGTGCACGGTGTTACCAAAACACAGCTGTCTTTGATTCACTATTCAAGAGCAGCAACTGAGATGGTAAGTTATGTGGTGCTGTGCTCTAGTTGATTTTTTTTTTTTGATACAAGGATGTTCTGGTCAGAAAATTGGATCCAACTCATCCATTAATGCTGAAATGCTCTCAGATGATTCATGCTGCATTATTTTAATAGCCTCATCAAATCGCCCACATGTATCTGCCTCAAACCTCTCACCCAAACAAGAGGAGACGCTGCAAGGTAAAATGGAATCCGGCCACACGTGGATCCTCTGAGAGCAGCACAAGATCAATGAGAGTGCTTTTTTTAAAAACAGCAGGGTTGTCCTCCACCCAGAGTAAGAAATGATCTATGCAGATCTCATTAGGCCCCTATGATGACAGACGTACGACCAAATGATTAATGGCCGGCTGGAGAAACGGGAGAATTATTGATGTGACCTTTAGGAATGCCTCTGTCCAGGAGTGACATGCCTTCCACTAAAATGATCCAATTTGACACATCCATCCTTTTCTCTTTTACCTCTATCACTCACGCTCTTTCTCTGTCTTTAAAGCAGTCCAGGAAACCTATAAAACATTACAGCCTGCTCGGGTCAGTTTTTGTATGTTAGAAGAAAGAACACGCAAAGAATATGGTTAGGGAGTTCTGAGCTTTTGTGCAGGAATTGGTATAATTCCAGCTGAATAAAGTACTCTGTATTAATCTGTACTTGTAAAGTCTATAAAAGTGTTTTAATGAAATGACGGTTGAATAGTCATCTGCCGATTGGATTTTATGGGCATATCCTTTGTGAGGGGAAAAAAGTAAAAGTCAATAACAGTAGACTGTGTCATCTCAGATGATGAGGTTTTAATGATGGGGAGACATCCAGTCACCTTTCCACAACCCCCAAAGATAAAGGACCACTGGCAGCAAGCAAGGACAGCGAGGGAATTAATTCAACGTGTGTGTGCGTTTGTGCGCGTGCGTGCGTGTGTGTGTGTGTGTGTGTGTGTGTGTGTGGTCGATGCAATGAAGTGTGTGCAGGTGATGTAGATAAGAAGTCTAAAAGAAAGAGGAGGGGAGATCTGTGAGGAGGTAGCAAAGGAAAAGGAAGCACACAATAAGACGATCTTTTTTTGTATATTTCCATTATTTACACAAAAAAATGTGCAAAAAGGGGCACAGAGAGGCGAGGGAGGCATAATGAGAGGTGCAGTGTGTATAGAAAAACTGGGGGGAAGGAGGTGGAGGAGAATAGATGAGGGAAGCATAAATGAAGGAGGAGTCGTAGGTGGGAACATCCGCCAATGGGCACTGCCGCGAGCCTTTGCAATTAATTGGTTTGAACGAACACAGATGTTTGCATTTTGCCTCGGGGCCTTGCTTACCTCCCCACATTCTTTGCTGCTTCTGACAGGCCATAATCGATACGGGTGAGCTCCAGCCTGATTCATCTAGCTCACTGACCTGCCACCATTAATTCGGCATTCTCATTAGGAAATGCATAAAGTTTTCTTCTTTTTTTCTCTTTTTTTTTATTAAATCAATGGTTTAAAAAAAAAACAGGCATGTAAATTAATGAGGTGAAACACAATTTTTTCATTATAATTTTTATCAAAAATATCTGTTATTCAGCATTTTTTCCATGTATGTACGTTTGAGACGATACGAGCCGCAATTAGTCGGAAACAAAATTGCAACAAGATGTGCAATAAGAGGATCTAAAAAGACTGTTTTCACATCGCCCGTCTAAACCTCTGTTTTCATTAATATTTAGCCACATCTGCTTACGAAAAGTGTCATGCACACCTGCTGATCATGCAGCATGATTTATCAAGTGAACAAGAAATGTCAAGGTTACGGGGAAGAGGCCTCAAACAAGAGGCAAGTATCAAGAGTATGGATCAAATTTTTGCTCCACCTCTTGCCATTACTACTAATACAATGAAAGAAAGAGCAGCGTTAAATAAAGAACAGCCCGTGCCACTCGAGAAGCAGGAATATTGTCCAGAATCTAAAGAGGCTTCCAACAAAATATCAGCACTGTGAGATTTTTTAACTCCGCTTCATGAGAAGTTTATGTACTGGCACAGAGCAGCTTAAAATGTGGAACATTTATAGATTGTCCAATTTTTAATGCAAAATCTAAAAGTCCCAATTAGAACCAACATAGGAACCCCAATTAAAAAGGCAAAGAAAACAAATACAATTGTTTGTACAATTGCCCCAAAGCAGTTAGCATTAACACATATTAAAGCTCATATGGATATGTAACCTAAACTTTGGTTCACCGTCAGTTTATTGGAAATGCACATTACAGCTGCTCCTTTCTGGGTCGTGTGGCTGTAACGGTGATGCTAATGCTAATGCTAATGCAATTAGAGTACAATGTCCACACGCAAAAGATGGCGACAGGTTCGAAACTCTTAGGAGAAATGAAAACTAAAAACAGGGCGATGGAGAACAAAATGTCGCTAAAATAAGCAGCCGACACTGTTTTCAGTTTTGCTGATTAAAACAAATCTAATTGCTTAATCACATATGAACGTGCACATGCACACGAACATACACACACACACATCATCTCTTGTATTTGCAGCTGCTGCGGAGACATTAGGAAAAGTGTTGTTTGATCAAACTTCTCAGACCTTATGAGGACATTTATCATTGCATTTGTTGCCAGGAGATACCCTGATTTATTACGGCCGTGCACGGGCTGTAAACTTTATTTGAATCGTATTTTTATTAAGCTATTCTCATGTCCAGTCTCCCAGAGGCCGTCGTCTTTATTGACAAGCGATACGGGAGCGATACGTCTCACCCTTCAGCATAATGGGAGGCCCGGGCCTTACCGGCGTGGCGTGTCACCGCAGACATACGCTGCAATATTTCCTGTGCTGTAAAATTGAGTGCAGGTCCCAGCTGTGTTGTATCAACATCTCTATCTTTCAATCCATCTTCTCCCTCCCTTTCATTCGCCATTAAATAGAGGTTCCATGGATACCATACTAAAGCATAGGAGGCTTGGTTTCATCTGCCCAAACCTCCATTGTGTTGCTTGCTTTCATTTTTTAAATGGCTCAAAGACTAAGTGTTACTGTAGATACTGTCAGGGCTTTGAAAAGAGCCAAAATAAATTCAGTCGTGCTGCTTAGTTCTGTGCTCACAGTAGTCTTTAATCAAAGCTTCACTTTATGTCAATATTTCTTTGAGATATTTTTATATTTCTTTTATCTTTTTTGTTCACATTTGTTATGACTCACTGACAACACGGTGCCTCTGGAGGCTGAAGGGGTTTTAAGATGAGATTCTGATGGGTTTTTTTGTTTTTTGTCAACAATGGGTACCCTGTGAGAAATAAAGTCATACAAGGTGAGAAGTGCAAAAGAAAGAGATCCCTCCTCTGCAAAATTCAATAAATCAGAGAATCAAATGCAAAACAAGCAGCAAAAAGAAGCCAGCTCAGTCAATGCCTACAGTTACATAGTACGAAAACTGGGCTACAATGTGTTCTGTCTGTCTGAGCCTGTATCAACAATGCAGGCTAAATTAGATCATTCAGTGCAATTGTTATCTTTAACTTTTACTCCACTTTTAGATACAATCCTAATTTTATTTTACAGTTTTTTTCCCCCTAAAATGAAATCAGTTCTCACAAAAAGTTTCCAAAGCATGGGTTAATAAGGTTTTTGGTGCTGTGTTATAAGAAAAAAGGATGTGGCTAGGATGATCATTTCAAACCAAACCAATTATCTCTCATGCAATATCTGAAATCCCTTCACTAACAAAATGTGCATGAAGACCAATAACAACACCCTTCTAAAGTGCACACTAAACTCAGTGACAACTGTAATGGTTTGTTACTGGTTGCAATAAGCAGTATATGGTCTGTTGTCTACTGTTCATACAGAGAGTCGGCATCAGGAAATGCTCAGTTAATAGCAATTTAACACAGTGTCACAGCTGCAGAAGACCTGTCAAAAAAAAACAGTGTGGAGCCATCTGTAAAACACTGTGGAGGCTCTGTCATGGTTTGGGCTGCATTTCAGCCGGTGGTGTTGGAGATCTTGTCAAAATTGATGGAATTATGAATGCAGAAATGTACAGTCAGATTTTTGATCCAATGCCATCTGGAAAGCATCTGACTGGGAACATCTTAATTTTTCAGCATGACAATGATCCCAAATAGACTGCCAATGCAGGTAAACCATACCTGGACAGAAAAACGCACAATGGAGCACTATCAGTCATGGATTGGGCTCCCCAGAGCCCGGACCTCAACATTACTGAAGCAGTCATCTTGACAGAAAGCAGAACAAAAGGCAGCCAACATCCAAAGAAGAGCTTTGAATGTCCTTCAAGAAGCCTGGAGAACTGTTCCTGAAGACTGCTTAAAGAAATTACAAGAAAGCTGCCTCACAGAGTTCAGGATGTGCTGAAGAATAAAGGTGGTCACACCAAATATTGACTTTCAAGCGAATTAGTATTGTCCAAACTCTGTTTGTGCCTTATATACCGTTTCTTATACACCATGTTTCCGGTTTCACCTATTTTCCATTTTCCTAGCAAAATACGAAGAATGAGGGGTGGCTCAGCACTGCAGATCATTTGAATTGCAAGCCATAATGATGATAGTAACACTGAAAGTAACTACAGGAAAAGACAAAAACAGCAAAAGCAGTATGAATGCAGTATCCCTGAGATAAAATTTAAAAAAATAACTGAGAAACTGGGCCAAACACCAAGAAAACCTACACGAAGCCATGTAAAGGAGGCGTTATCTTCTTATTCAGCACCACAATTTAAAAATAAAGTAACGTTGTCATAAATATAGCCCCTGATGGCTATTCATTGCTCACTCCTGCTACGAAGAACACTGGATGAAGACATTGAAGATTGGGTCGATGGAGCTGATAAATGGCTCATCTTGCTCCTGTGAAAGGTCAGAGCTCTTATTATTTACAACACTGGATCTTTGTCACGGCTCAGTGACACTGACCTTGCACAGGTCCTGTGTCCCTCCGTCTGCCTGTAACGGCGCGTGTATGGGTTTTCATCTTCTATAAACACTTACAGATTCACAGTATACGCATACGTATACACATGTTCATCTGCTTTTCCCACACATGTACAAACACGCGCGCGCACACACGGTAAATACACAGAGCGGTTCTCAAGCAACCGGAGTGACCTTGGTCTAGATTAACAATGGTCCTAGAGGAGCAGACCTCATTTAGAAACTCTCTAAGAGAGCCACAGTATATTTTTGTTATTCCTCATGGGCAAGTACTTGTATACTTGTATATATATATTTTTAACCCTAATAATAACACAGATAAGGGGAGTGGGGCTCAAAAACTAACTAAACAAAAAATGTAATTTGCTTCATTAGTGTACAAAATTCATCAAACCATTGCACTCAGGGGCAAAATGTGGTCAAAATGGCAGCTTGGCAAGTTACTCTGCTGCAATCCGTTACAAGTGCTTCCTCAAAATGCTGCCTGAGGATAACTGAATATTAATGGCTGTTAAGTTGCTTTTCAGTTCAGTGGGATAAATGCTAACATTTTAAATACCTCTGGAGGCTTTAAGAAGAGAGCACGCTGTTTGTTTTGGGATATATCTTATGCAAAGGGGGCGTGTGTGTATGACGCACGAATGAGTTTGTGCGCAGATATTCAACTGGGATCAACTCTAAAAAATGCCAAGTACTAAATGTGGACCCAAAACAATGCACTGAATAATTTTAGGTATGCGTACCCAGTAGTGTAATGTTTTATTTTGTAAAAGCGCACCTTGAAACATCATTTGGAAATTTCCTTGTGTAACTGCTGTGTGTTTTTTGTTAAAAGTATCAAGACAAAGGATCAAAAAGAGAGAGAAAAAAAGAACAAGGTGTTGTTAACAAATGTCTCCAGGATAGCCGCGACTTCAAAACAAACACAAGCTATGCGTTATAATCTTCTACATTAACATTTCATAAAGACATGATGGACCTGCAGTGACTCTCAATGAAGTAACATCAAAAAAACAGCCTTTTCCCAAATGTGAAAATCACACACCAGTCTCTCGGTATGAAAATGCATCTCCAAATGCACTTTAAAACAATTTTCACTCAAGTTAAGCACCGCAGACGCTTGCCTTTAAATCACCTCGCACGCACGTCCTCGACTAAGTCTAATTCAGGAACAGTAAATGCCAGCAATATGGTGCCTTGGCTAGATTACTTTGGCTAGTTTATGAATACATGGTATCAATCATCCACGCTGTCCCCATTTTATCTACTGCTGCTGACTACTGCTGGTGATTCATGATAATGATAATTTTGGGATTTGTCTAATGATACTGCTGAGACAAGCAATCTCAGCAGACGGATGCTGCACCCTGTCATTATGTGCAAGGCCACCACAGTTCACGTCAGCTGAATCTTTAATCTGAAAACCCTAGGTGTTGTTTTGATTTTAGACAAAACGTGTCCTTGATGAGCTATGCCCTGCAGAGGCTTTGGATTTATGGATTGCATCCAGCTGCCTGCGACACTAAAAAAATGGTAAATCAGCATATAAATGACGGCATTATTGAGAGCGCTAAGAAAAACATCAACCCACAAGTCCATTATATTAATTGGAATCGCCTTCACCACGGCAGGCAACGGCTCCAGTCACACTAGGGTCGAGTGGTGATAAATGAAAGGCCGGAGTATGAATATAGCCCTGGCCAATGATATAGCGGAACATGCGAACAACTGCTCCCTTTTGTTTATACTGACCTTGTAATTAATCAGGGAGAAGCAGGGAAGTTGGAATATGTATAAGAGTGGGGGAAAGTGGATGGGTGGGGTGGGGCAAAGAAGAAGTGGGGAGGACAACGCAGGGAAATCCTGAGTGATGCCAAAAGTCAACAATCCTTCCAAAATGATTTAGATAAAGAGATGAGATATTTCAGAGGATCAGGGGTTATCCCTTTAAACCTGGTATGCTAAGAGATAAAAAAGTATTATCTCTTTGTTTCTCACAGCTGGGTAAGTGTATTTCTTAAGCTTGGCGCTGAAGAAAATGATGTCACCTTAGCTTTTTTCTATATGCTCAGGTGTCGAACAACATTTCATGCTTCTTGCGTGTCAATATAGTTTTTAAACAAGCATGAAAAGCTACGTCCAAAACAAACCCACAAATACAGGAGTAATGTATGGATGCCCATTACGGCCAAAATATTAAAGCCTTGTTTTTTGTTACTGTGATGGATGATTTAGGATTTAAGTAAAATTTCTCTCTAGACTAAATAGAAATAACCCAAAAATATCCTTTTTATAGGTTTGAAATAAAACTACTAGCTTTTACCCAGTAATATGTACCTCTAACATCATAGCAGCAGTCTTTTCAACTGTGTAAAACAAGTATGTCCTTCCCATACAAAACACCATTCTGTCATTTCCTTCCACTTGTACATTTGTGGAGTATGAAAGAGTGAAGGCTCAAATGCAGAGACTGGAGGCAGACTGACTGAAAAAATGAGGAGCTGTTTATTGTGGCTGATCAAGAGTCCAAAATACAAGTCCAAAGGAAAGTAACATAAAAGTCCAAAAGGCAACAGAACAAAATGCAAAAGAAAACTAGGGAAATGCACAGAGACACACAAGGAACAGGTTAACACACACTGAGACAAAGACCGAGGGGGAGGACAGGACTATTTATACAAGGTTTATCTTATAATAGGGCTAAGCGATTAATCAAAAACTAATTAAAACCAACATGCAGAACCTCTAATTGATGTAATCTTGCCCATGTGGGTTTTTATAAATTCTGTTAATTTTTTAAACTCTGTTAATACTTCCCACAGTATGTGTGTTCATGTACTGTACCATTAAAAATATGCTACCATGTGTGCTATCATGCGTCTTCAACATGGAACCACCGCGGAGGAAAACTCAAGCACTGAGCGGACACCGCGAGCAGCTCGTAGCAAAGAAAAACGCCGCGTCTGTCGTCTGGATTTATCAAAGATGGAATCGTACAAAAAGTAGTGAAATGTAAAAACTGCGGGAAAATGGTTTTAGCAACAAAAGACAATACCGCCAGTCTGTTTCGATGCTTGGAGCGTGCAAAAATCATTCATTAGTCATAATCGAAGTAAAATGTTCAGTTAATCATGATATTTCAGTCATATAAGTAGTGCAAGCTTTAATTAAGAAACCTAGCCTCGATCAGGCTGCATTAGCTAATTTTAGGCCCATCTCTAAGCTGCCTTTTCTAAGATTTTAGAGAAGACTGTTTATACTCAGCTGAAGTCTTTTTTGGAAAAGCATGATATTCTAGAGCAGGGGTCGTCAACTACATTTGTCCGAGGGCCGGAATTTATCTCGCCAGACACTGTGAGGGCCAGATACTCT
>JAVDPK010060247.1:0-19377 GCA_034780415.1 Cichlasoma orientale
ACACACACACACACACACACACACACACACACACACACACACACACACACACACACACACACACACACAGAGCTCTTGGCAGACAGAGGCCCTGTAGTTTTTCTGCTGACTCTGCCATTATTACCATATCTCTACTGATGAATAATTCACTGCAGACATTGTGATCTGAACACACACACACACACACACACAGCATGCATTATCATTCTCTTGTACATGTGTTGCACATGCCCACTCACAGCTTTATTGTCAGACACACACAGATGTGCAAAAACAAGGTGCAGACATGTGCATAACTACATGTCTGTATGCACACATGACGCTGCACTACCCTCCTTTTCATTTTCCTTCGCAAAACGGGACAATGGGGAGTTTTCATTACCCAGCATAAAATGCATGACAGTTTGCTGGTTTCTCAGTACATCAATCCTCCCATCCCCACCCCGCCTCTTTCATCCCCTGTTTATCTTCATTGCAAGTTAATTACCCCATGGAGTCATTTCTATGCATGGAGCTCCTGTGTATGTGTGTGTGAAATTCAGTTCTGAGACACAATTTGAAGATTGTTTCGGTTCCATGCATACTCCACATTTGACTTGATTTTTCTCTCATTAGTGTTCGTCATATCTCTATGCTAATTATCTCGCCCGCCAATTGGTGGAGAGAGGTAATGTTTTTTCGGTCTGTCTGTCTGTTAGCAGGATAACGCAGAACATTATGGGCGAGATACAGGCTCTGTTGAGTGACCTTCTAGTTATAAAATGCTTCCAGAGTATTGTTAACTTAACTTAGCATAAAGAAAATTGCAAAATCAGCAAGTCATGCTGAAAAACAAACAAAACAAACAAAAATCCTCCCATCTGCACGGCTAACACTCAGTAATTAATATGTTATAGTGTGTCTTGCTTGTTTAATTCACAGAAAGAAGGCAAAAAACAAACTTAAGCAGTAACAATTGATGGTGCTATGGCAGCTTATATGCTGGAGTAGCCAGGCCCAGTGACTTTGTGGAGAGACTGCTGTAGCAGTTTGACCTATTTTTAGAATCAAATCAGTCAGCTCAGATCAAACCCTACAAAGGACTGATGCATCACACTGACACATCCCTGACAATTTTCCATGCACAGATTATTAACACCATGCAACAGAAAAGACAACGCCACACGCAAACGGTTCTGAAAGAAAACAATGTATTAAACAACTTTAAATTGTAACTAAAGAGTTCACAGGTTCAGCTAGCTCAGTCCAGTCCCAAAATAATCCAGTTCATTCATAAAGAGGAAGGGGCGGGAACAAAATACATGCCTAAATGCATTGAGTTACTGCCGTATGATTGGCCGACCACGTATTTGTGGTTGAACGGGTGCGCCTAATAAAGACATAAGTCATTAAATTCATTTTGAAAGATACTGTAACTTATTCTTAGTTTTTTTTAGTAACTTTTCTGAGACACGGAGTTTCTTCCAGTCCCTCTCTCTCTTCCTCACACCCTCCCACCACCATAATGGTTGTTAAAGCCACTGCAAGAACCTGAACAAGATCCAAATGAAATTGCCAAAGCAGCAGCAGCATAAGATATCTATCAAGACTCACCAGCATCACAGGAGTAAAGAGGGGTTTTCATTAAATCACATTAGCTCCATCGATTTCCGCATTGGCTCGCTCAACTTTTTGTCTCTTTCACCAAATGAGCTTTTAACTCCTGCCTGCCCACAGCATTACTCAGTGTTATACTGTAGCAATACAGTAATGGTACTGTACAGTAAAGCGGAAAAGTCATAATAGGAAAAGCATCAGAGTGTGATCTGGGTGCTTCATTTACTTTGTCTCTTAAAAGTTGCAGTTGGCAAAGATTAAATTATTTTAATTATTTTAGTGGAATTAAAGCTGGAGTCTTTGAGATTAAGATTAAGTTCAGACACCTTCCTGGCTCCAAAAGAGAAAACCAGTCTAATAACGATCTCTTAATGCCAACGCAGACCCTCACTGAAGCTGCTTCTAGGGGTCAAAGTGCCACTCATGGTGTGATAGCTGAGTGGATTATAGATGGTGTAAAGTTCATATCTGGGTGAAATAGGGTTTTGAGGATAAGGTACAGTTTATATACTGAGCAGGGTGGTTTCAAAGGGTGTGTTTATCCATTTGGTCTCCAGCCCTGTATCATTTCTTAGTGTGAGACATCTTTGCCATATTCTTGTATAGTAACACAGCTGTCTGCACATATGGCTTTATCTATTTGCATATTTACTAGGGCTGCTCTATTTTAGCAAAAATTACAATCAGCATTACTCACTGACTTTGAAAACAGCGTGCATTTACTGAACTTAAGTAAGTTGTATTGATTGCACAGGACATGAAGTGAGCATCACTGCAAAACAGAACGTGCCGCATTATGTTGTTTTTTTTAAAATCTCAATTATCTTGCCCGACCAAAATATTTAGAGCTGCTGCTGATTTTTGCTGGTGGGTGATTGTAGCATGTCACGCGGGACAAGCTGAGTAAAAGATCAGTGAACGACAGATGTACAAGTGCTGTTGTATTGTCAGGTCCTTCACTGAGCAGCCTGGCTGCGCTATTCCCAGTGATGCAGAAATCAGTGAGAGTGCAATCGATAGGTGTTTGCATTGACAAACCAGCCACGCTGTCAGTCCCGAGCTGATCCTCTGAAGCAGAGTAAGGCGAGGCTGTTATCGCTTGTAGGGAATACGGCGCTTCGGAAGTGATAGAAGAAGCATAGGAGAAGTGAAAAGTGCAAAAGAAGAATGCCTTAGCGTAGCACCATGTCCTTCCACAGTTTGTGTCAGTTTATTAATATTCCAAATTTGGTGTAATCATCTGGAAGTGACTACCAATCAATCAGGTAAATGATCAGTTGATGTCAGTGAAACACCTGTCCTTCATTGTGTCTGATAGGGATTTTAAAAGAGGTCTCTCCTTTTTTTATGGGAACGATCCCGAGGGACTCCTGGGGACTCCACTCTGCGACATGATGAGTGGATTTTATCGGTGGCTTTGAATCCTTAAAGACCCTTTCAATAGAAAAGTAGACACCTTGTCTAATACCCCTTATCTTTCTAATTCATCAGTATATGGCAAGATACCCTCAACTTCACCAAAACATGTTAAATCAAAATGATAAAAACAAAGAAAAAAAGTGAAAATGTTTTTTTTTTTTGTTTTTTTTTACATGGCATGCAGAGTACAAATAAAGACAGAAAGCAGAGAAAAATCTGCCACACATTTCACATGCGCATCTCGGGGCATTCATGCTTCAAATTATTATGTTAGGGTCTAATGGTTTAAGTGTGTGGTGTGGAAATTTGTACAGGAAGGCATGACATTCACATACCAGTGAATGCGTAACTAGGCTGACAATCTATTTCACATGCACCAGTAGGTTCGGCCTATAGCTTGACAGCATGCTGTGTCCAAATGTGCGTGTGCAATGTGCGTGCATTGTTGCATACAAACAATACTTGCAAGGAGTCATATTCATCACAACAATGTACAACTACTAAAATGAGTTTTGAGAGCACCTTTATGCTCATACAGAGCATATAATAAAAAGATACCACACAGTAACTATATGGCACACTTATTGCTACATACAGGAGCTCCATACTGCACATAGCCCCTCACTTGCAATGACATCCCCTTTCTGCTTTCCTGCTCACCCTTCTGCCTCCTTCCTAGCCTCTTCCCCACATCATTGGATCATCTCTGCACTCAAAAGCTGTCTCACCCCTTTTCCATCAAGCAGCATCCCTTAGCATTCAGACTCCCCACCCTTCCCCCTGCATGTCTTTCTTCCACCTCTCTTCACCTTATTTACCTGATGGCCATCTGTCACACCCTCTTGGGGGGGCTGGAGAATGGGGAGAAGTAGGAGGGATGACAGCAGGGAAAAAGAGAAGAAGTAACCGATGCTTCCCAATTGATGATAAATGTGCACAAGCTTGAGGTTAGATTATTTCTTAAAACATACTCAAATGGTTGGAGTTGAGTGTTTGGTCTTTTTCGTTCATGCACAACTCTGCTTGGTGCTCGGTTTGGCATTTGACTACATATGGAGAGCCTCAGGCTTCATGCTTTCCGTATCTCTACTGTTTGTTGTCAGGCAATTATCTGCTTACATATGGTAGGGTTTACATTATGTGTGCATCTGTCTTATTGCTAATTAAGTCTAAAAAGAGCTATAGTGGGTGCGGTTCCAAAGATGAGAACACAACTAAGTAGGTCATCGTCTTTCTCCTTCCACAAACACATACAAAGTACCTTTAATACTGCAGGATAAAGTAGATTTAGACTGTCTCAACCTCCTCCTACATCCCTCTCTGAGCGCTCCTCTTCTCATTTTTGCAGATGAAGGATCAACTATAGTGAAGCTTCATCTCCTCCAGAATGTTGTTATTGAAAGAACCCTCTTTCCATGAGTGGCAGTGACACAAAAGTGGGCAAAATGGTCTTGTACTGGGAAGGTCGCCAGTTGGACACCACAGACTGCCTGGGAAAATCTGCGCAGGGAATGTTAGCGTCTGTCACTGTCCCATTACCTCTGTGATGACTGTTGAGTTTGTGCTGAAAGAGCTGCCATATGTGAATGTGTGAAACTGTATGTCAAGTGAGGAAAGAGAATCACGCATGCTAATCAAAACATTTCCTTCAAATTTTAGACTTTAGGATTGGAAGAAATGAGAACAAGATGGAAAAAGATTCAAAAGATTCCGTGATTGCCCGAGCTCTTGTACATATTGAAGGCTACTCAGTGAACAAGGCTGAGTGAACACTGAGTGCTAATGTTGTCCTTAGAAGCTTATTTTGTCTGTCAAAATCATAAAAAAATTTCTTAGGATACCAACCCCCCTTGAACATTTGGAGCAGTATGATATGCATTGAAATCACGAACACTGTTTTTAGCAGACATTTGGTGCTCCTGAATGTATTTATCTGAGAATTTGACCTTCTCACAAGCAATTTTAATAATCTATATTAATATATAAATTCAGAACCACTGTTGAATGGGAGCAGTAGCATTTCAGATCAAAACACACCAGCCCACTGGCTTTGAGTATATAATCAGAGGACTTTACTGCAGAGGAAGCCAGACTCTCTGTGGTACTAAACCCTAGTCATATATATACATATTTAGGGTCAGGGAGTTAGGGTAAACAGCATCATGCAGCTTCAGATTTGCCGGCTGCACATCCGTGATAGGAATCTCCTCTTCCACCACATCACAATGGGGCTCTGCTGGATTGAGATATAGTCACAGTGAACTCATTATCATGTTCAAGAAACCAGTTTGAGATAATTTGAGCTTTATGACAGTTAGATAGTTGCATTAACAAGCAAAGCGTTGCACTTAACAAAGAGGCCAAATGGGTATAATTTTGATAGCATGGAAGCTATAAGGACAGGCTTCAATTCTCACTTCATTTGAAAGGTGGAGGAGCAACAATTATTAATTATTACTTAAAAAATCAATTCAGTACAGAACCACACGATTACAGTGAGTGAAATGGAAAACTACAACAACAAAAGAATCAAACAAAAAGGTATGTTAGAGAAAAGTGATAATCAGACAACTGGGGAGTCTTAATTTTCCTTCATAGTACGCCCCTCTGACAGCCCACATTAGCAGTGAACTGAATAAGATATGCTCTCTTTACAGTTTGGGATGGTTCGGTTAAAGCGTTAAAGTAACTCCCGCACTGATCCTGAAGAGAGAGTTGGCTTTACCTCTGCCGTCCCTCATAAGGTCAGGTACAATGGAGCAGTCTGCAGGTGGTGGAAATTCACTGCAGGACACTTTAGCAGGACAGATGCTAGGCTTCACGTACATACACTTAACAGCATGAGGCATGCATTTTTTTTCCCCGTACAGTCATAAGATGATGCATACATAATGGATGGAAACATTCTGTCTGTGTGTGTCTGCATATGTGTCAGGCACACACACAGACAGCATGTGTGAGTGTGTGCTCGTTTTTGCTGAAAGAAAAGTGGTATCTAGTGAACATGTGCTTTGTATGGGATGCTACAGTTCTGCTGAGCCGTCACACATCAAGCGTGCATATTAAAATTATTTTATTGTATATTAACATGTTATTACAGATAAAGGTCTATAATAATAGGTGTAGTCACTCCATCTGACCACTAGAGGCTCCCTATTACTCACATATAAAGTACTGTTTGGTCCAGTTCACTATGGTTCGTGCAGCACAGTGCTGACGAGCAGTTCAACATAGTAAACTCCTCTGAGCTGCTCCCTGCTTTAGTTTCACATTGATTCATGATGCAAAAGTTCAAATGAACTGGACACAAATGATCTTTATAATTGGATATAAAAGGTGTGCAGATATATGATGTGAACAAACCACTGATCCTTGCAGCAATCTTTAAGACCAACATAGCCAAAAATGACCAAGCCCTATTTTTTTTTAAAGATTAAAACAGCTTCACCAATATAATTCCTCACACCTTACACATTTATTCCTTTGTGTAGGCATTTTTTATACACATTATATTACTTTAATTTCAGCTTTTAATTTTAGCCCAACGCTGAAACTTACAGTAATGGAGTAAACGTCCTGGCTTTACTGGAGTTTTAAAACTTACTGTGACTTTTTTTTTTCTTTTCTTTTTTGTCTACTAAGGCCAGGAACAAGTCACATTCAGTTAAATCAGACTCCAGCAGAAATTAATGGCACTCATTTGCTAATGATAGAACATTCGTTCCCAATTATTGTAATGGCTATATGAAAGAAGCCTCTCTCCTGCAAAAAAGTTCGCATTTGAGGTTTATATTCCCTCCCTTAAGAGACTGGAATGGAATTAAAGGAAGGCTCTGTTGTCTGCCAAAATTTTTCCTTAAGCACTAAAATGCAGCATGCACAGTAGCTCTCAGTGATCCTTCAGTATTTGGAGTCAAATCATACGCAGCCCCTCTTTGATTCCTCGGGTTTAACTTAATCCACGTCTTTGAAACTTGGCTCTTTCTTAGTGGGTTTGAAATTTTGTCAGTAAATGGAGCTCTCAAGTGAATGTGCGGCGACCTTTACTCCACCTGCCGTGCTCTCAAGATGTGAATACTACCTGCACTGACCGGAATCCACTCACCTGATTCACCTGAATTACAAGTTTCATTTTGCCTTGCAGAACCATTACACACCCCCCGGGTCATGGATGTTGTCACATTTTCCGTGCACAAGCTCAGCTTTTTTTTTTTTTTAAAGGTGTGGATATTTGTTGCCCGGGTGAAGAAGAATGAACAGGCAAAGCTTTCAGACTTGTCCGTTGCTTCTGTTGTGTTTGGCCAGATCTGGGCCAGAGGTAGGTCCTACCTCTTTCTAACAGGAGCAATAAGAACACCCTGTATCAGTAATCTGCATCCATTCGTGCCCCTTCTAATTGTTAAACTTTATACACTTTACCAGATAGCAGTTAGGTCCACCAGTTTCAATCGGTTCCTACTTATACCTTTAAATAAAAGAAAAACACTCTTTGCAATTTGTTTGCAATCAATCAAACAAACTTCAGTCAGTCATCCGATCAATATTAATCAAGCATCCAGATAATGAATCCCGAACAGCCCATTTGGTAGAGTGGAATGGGCTTCACAGTGCAACACTGAGGATGCTTTAGTCACATCAGCATCCTCTCGGTGTACTCTGCGATGTTGCTGGATTTCAGGGAACACCCAGGATCTGTAGCTCTGCAGTGGCTAAGGCAATCTCAAATCAGCTGTCATCTATTGTACTGCATATGTTTATAGTTGTATCCATCTGACTGTATGTGTTTTAAGAGTAAATTATGCAACCTGGCAGTTTGCGCTTTTATCAGAGCATTCAAAGCCGGTTTCTGGGTGTGTGTGTGTGTTTGATGCACACTGTGCCTGTCAGTGCTGTGTATGCTTGAAGCGTGTGCGCGTGTTTTACATATGTCTGTGTCTCAAGTGTGTGTGTGTGTGTGAGTGTGTGTGTGTGTGTGAGAGAGAGAGAGAGAGAGAGAGAGAGAGAGAGAGAGAGAGAGAGAAGAAGGACTCTGGGTGCGACTGCGTTTGTTGCGCTGCTCTCTGCCGCTGTGCTCAGAATGCTGATGTGTCACGCTGCAGCACTGCCCCACTTATCCAGCTAACCTCTCTTCCCTCCCTCTTTCCCTTCCTTCTTCTCCTGGCTCCTCTCCTGTCTTCCTTTCTTTTCCAGTTATCCCACAGCCCCCCCAACCCCTCTCTTCTTCTCTCCTCAAATTTTCCTTTCTCCCTTTACCCGCTCTCTCCTCTCTCTCTCTTTTCTCTCCTCTCTTTTGCCTTTATTCTGCTGTCCATTCTCTGTACCTCTGTGGTGAAATCACCTTTATTTCGCCTGTCATCTGCCTTGTCAGTGTTTTTCTAAAGCATTTTCATTGCTGCTTCGAGTCTGTGTTGCCTGTGCGTGTGTGAGTGAGAGTTCACGTCAAAATATATTGGGTCCCACTGTCTGCTTACAGATGTTTATAATTCAGCAATAAAGCACACCGGCCTGCGACCAGCCACCCAACCCATCGTGTCCCTCATGCGTGCACGCTCTCTCTCTTTCAATCTGTCTCTCTCTCTCTCACACACACACAAGCACAACACATGCACAAAATAGCTCTGTTCTTATCAGCCAATCACATCGACCCCATCCGCTCGCATCAGCTAGCTCCGAGAAGAGCTACAGCCTGTGACAGCCGCAGCCCCCGGCAACCCACATATGTCCATGCCAGAAAGCGAAGGCTAGCGCTGCAAAGCTGTCTCTGTGTTGGCAGCATCTGTCCCTCTGCTGAGCAGAGCCGGGTCCCTGATAATGAAATCTGACCACACTAGTTCATGATGTGAACACCGAAAACAACACACTAATGAAGATTTTGCCCTGCTACGGCTGTGCTAAAATATTGTCAGTGAACATCTGCCTGTGGTCACATGGAGCCGTGGATATGTGATAATGAATTTATTAGATGGGATAATGAGCCCTGATTGAACGGAAGTTGCCATATTCTGTGTGATATTGTCAGCCTTGCAGGACTCATGGCATTGTGACTGGTGAGGGTATCAAAGGATCAGAGATGAGTAAGACTGTTACAATGCCAACCATGCATTACGTGCATGCACAGAAGATTAAGATCAGAGACTACTTTATTAGGTATTTTACATGAGATTGCTGGAATTCAGCTTTTCAAGAGGATTTCCATAGATCAGCACAGCCCTAAACCAAAAGCGTTTCATTTGATTGAGTTTTTTTTCCCAAAACAGGTGGGTGAACTAAAATCTGTGGAATCTGCATGGAAAACCAAAACCCCACACTACAGTACTACTCATCACACTTCTTAGTAAATTTGATTAAATAAGAACTTCTTTAAGACGCACTCCAAAGCGTTTCCATATTTCATGATGAGCATACTGTGCTGGGGCCATGTGACTCTCGGGATTCACCGTCCTCAGACGGGTGCTCAGATGACAGCACCAGACACTCTTCAGTATTCAGCTGGCACAGTGATAGATGGGTTGGGTTAGCAGTCTTCTACGGACTTCCCAGCAAGATAAGATCTTTGACCCTGTATCAGGCCACTGCTTGTTTGTTTTCTTGCTTTTTGGACAAATGCACTTAGAATTTATAGCGTCGTGTGGACAAATCATAAAGAATAAAAAATAAAAGTGCACCCATTAATTGCTTCAATAATTAGTTTTCCAATAAATATTAGGATTTGGTTGGTGAAAGAAGGAATGTTGCCTCAAGACCCTTCTCCTATCTCCAAAACCCTGTTTTGCAGCTCCTCTTAGCTCACCTGAAGGTGCTTCCAGACTACAAGGGATATGTAATCCCCCTCAGTGAATTCCGGGTCTGCCCCAGGGTCTCCTTCCAGTTGAATGTGTCTGTAATACCTCCACAGGGAAGCGTCTCGATCAGATTCTGGTCCCGCTCTATTTCGTGATGCTCACACAGAGATTCGCCACCTTCACTGCAGTAGAATTACTTCTTCTTTACATTGCGCCATCATCATCCACTCGAGGGGCCTCAGCGGGAAAGGCGGCATGTGGTCCAGACAATAATTTTTCCAATGATTCCTTTTAGCAGTTCATATATGTCTGATGGAGCTTCTGCCTCACTTGAGGGGAAAATAAGTCCTCTGAGTACTGAGTCTTTTGAAAAGAAGTCATTAATGTACAGGGAATTATTAATTAATCAGTTTACACCTATGGGACCTGCTTGTGCAGACTTTTCCTTATTTTTGTCTTTTGCATATGACAAACTGTGTGTGTGTGTGTGTGTGTGTGTGTGTGCGTGTGTGCTTCTGTGTGCGTGTTTCTGTGTGCATGTGTGCAAGATGCTTATCACAAAACAAAAGGAAATTGTTCAGCAGCTCAGACAGCATCATAGCAATACTCCACCACTACCGACAGAGTCGCCTGCATGCTTCAAGGCAGCATTACTGGGGATCACAGACTGTGCGTTAGACATGCCTGTGAGAGTACATGTGCTGCATGTGTGTCTAAATTGTACTTGAACGCGGGGTGAATGGAGGAACACCTCAATTGAAAGCATAAGAAGCAAAGAACCTTCACACACACACACACGGATTTTTCCTGGTGGCAAAAGCAGCATGACGGTGTTTGGTATCGACCGGGGAAAGATGTGTAATCCACTCTGTGGGTGTTTGTTTAGATGGTTCCAGAGTGTGTTGCATTTCCCTGTGTGTCTTGTGGTTACTTTCAGAGTGAGCGTGGCGTGTAAAGTAATTATTCAGACAATAAAGTCTGCCTCTTTTGTTTCTCACACTCAGCAGATGCTCCGTGTGCGCGTACGTGTGTGTGTGTGTGTGTGTGTGTGAATCTGTGTTTGCGTGTCTTGTTTGTCAGTGTGCTTTTCACTCTGACTGATATTCGAGCGCTAATGATGGGTGCTGTGATGATGTAAATATTGATATTACAATACCTGTGTCTTTTTGCAAACTATCGATTTTGAGAAGAGAAAAAAATCAATATTAAATACAAACACTGTTGTCTCGGCTTTTCACAGAGAAGGCACAAAATTTTCCTCTTTCATTTATTGCTTTAAAAAAAGGATTTTTCCAACTTAGTGTAAAGAGTAAACGAAACGATGTGGTGCAATTTACATGCCTGCCCTGTCCCACTTAACATACATTACAGTCGCACCATATCTCCTGTAAAACTAGAGAGCTTTTGAGGTAAGAGTAATGGGCCACTGTGAAAGTGCCGTCCTTATAATAAGGTGCCAAAATGAGACATGTTATAATTAAATTCTCCAGTCCAGACAGTTTTACTGAGCTGTTGACTTTTTTGTTGAGGATATTTTGACATGTCGGGAAATGCGCCCTGTCTTGAACAATTACAAAACATTTAGATTTAGATACAGCGTACATTTGAGTGCAGTGAGCTCACTGTCATGTTCAAGAAAGCAGTTTGAGATGATTTGAACTTTGTGACATGGCGCGTTATCTTGCTGGAAGCAGCCATAAGAAGATGGGTACACTGTGGTCATAAAGGGATGGACATGATCAGCTACAATACCCAGGTAGGCTGTGGTGTTTAAACAAAGCCCATTCGGTACTAAAAAGCACAAAGTGTGCCAAGAAACTTGGCCACACCATCAAACCACCGACAACAAGCTGAACCGTTGATAGAAGATCAAATTCTGACCCTACGTTACCACAGAAATTGACACCAATCAGACCAGACGATAGTTCTCCAGGCTTCTGTTGTCCATTTTTGGTGAGCCCATGTGAAATACAGCCTAATTTTATATATGTTAGCTTAAAATGGAAGCATGAGCAACATGTGTAGCTTTTTTTTTCTCTCATAATGGAGAGTCTCTTTTGCCTGGTCATGGGTGCACTTGAGAGAGAGAGATGATTGAGGCCGACAGAGAAACGAGGGAGACGGAGTAAGAAACCTAAAGTAGAAAGCACTTGGTGAGATAGGAGGAGAGAAAGAAATGAATCAAACCAGATTGTTGGTATTGGGAGATCACTGTTTTCATAGAGCCCCTTTCGAGTGCCTGCAGCGGGAGGGGGAAAAAAAAGTGTGATGGGACAAAGAAAAGGGAAGGGACTCTAACAAAAGAAAATTAGATTGTAATCTGAAACAGGAGAAAAGGGGAATGAAACAAAAGGAGAGGGAAAAAAATAAAGCAATAAAGGAGTGCAGCGTGAGATCAAAACAGAGGAAAAAAGAGGATTTTTCTGTGTTTAGCAGGGCCAACTAGAATGAACTGCCTACGGGCACCCTGACCTTGGTGATGAGGCACACACAAAGATTTAACCCATGGCACACATACATATGCGCACATTTTCCACACATACAGAAATCTCTGGTATCATATCTCTCCCTCCTTGTTAAAGTGCTTTCTGTGTCAGCCCCTCTTTTTTTTTTTTTCTTTTCCACCTCGCTCTCAGTCTTTCCCTCTATATTCCATCTTTGGCTCTTACATCATTCAGGGAGGGATGAAGTGGGACAGCAAGATTCAGTAACACAAACCTTTACGTCCACCATCCACAGTGCTCGTAATGATGGCCTCCTCTCCCTTCTCTCATCCTCCTGCTCCAGGCTCCCCAAGCCCAATTAGCCTGTTGCAGCTAATGAATGAATGACAGTGTTTTGTGTGTATAGGAATGTGTATGTGTATATGTGTGTAACAAGCATGAAATAAGATTTGGCCATCCATCCGATCAGCCCCAGTTGTGCCTTTGCCTCAAAAAGCAGGGGCTGCAGATACCCAAAGCTTTGACACTGAGGAAAAGGCGGATGGAAAGACCCCTGAACGGATTCAGCTGAAGCTGTGGTGACTTCTGGGGAAAGTACAAAGAGCACCAGCTACGGATATTACAAGTAAAAAGTAAACATGATAGACCTCTTCTTTTAAATAATAAAGTTGAGATAGCGTGACTCTGATCATGTCCCATTTGGGAGCTTTGTCTTTTCAGCTTGGTTTGGCTTTATTTTCTTGTGTTATTGTGTCATTTTTTTATTGCAAGGGGTATCTTGAGGCAAAAATAATGTATACTTGTCTGGTATAGCCAGTTTGCCACAAAAGATGCTGCATAAACCAGGTTTACTTGAGCCTCAGGGCACGAATTTATGGTTTCATCAGTTACAGCAAATCATCCACGTCCTGAAGCAGAAAACAGCCCCAGACCATCACACTACCACCGCCATGTCTGACTCCTTGTACGATGAGCTTTTTATGAACTGCCGTGTTACTTTTACGCCGGATGTAACGGGACACAAACCTTCCAGAAAGTTCAGCTTTTGTCTCATCAGTCCACAGAATAGTTTCTCAAATACTTTTACACGGCGTTGTAGCTTTATTGAAAATCATAGTATGAAACAAGGAAATTAAGATTTGGAAGTGAAAGAAAAATTAAGTATACACAATCTGTTATAACTGCTGCTGTATGTACTTTTTGTTGTTGTGTGGAAGTGTTATTAGTGTCAGAAAGAAAGCTTAATGCGCAGCTGGTATCCTTAACATACACACACACACACACACACACACACACACACACACACACACACTGCAGGGTTATTGGCCTTCTCTCAGCTGCAATGGCAAAGTGATGGGAAGTGAAAGATGTAGAAAAGGAGAGTGAAGAGCGACTGGAAGGACGGGATGTGCTCCACTGCATTCAATATGACTCAAACATGAATCTGGTCCTTTCTGGCTCAGCTCTATGCGAGTGGATGTGAAACTCGCCTCCCCTGATGATTTTTATCACACAGCAACTGAAGTTCAGCATAACAAATCCTTCTGCTAAGTCACTATAACTTCTCCTTTCAATTTCTAAAATGATTTAAAGCATCTGTAACCTGATTTTCCAAACTCTGAAAGAAGAATTTAGCCAGAGGATCGAAAATACAAGACGGCGAAAGTGGCATGAGCCA
This sequence comes from Cichlasoma orientale, assembly GCA_034780415.1. Lineage (NCBI taxonomy): Eukaryota > Metazoa > Chordata > Actinopteri > Cichliformes > Cichlidae > Cichlasoma > Cichlasoma orientale. Next base: position 13,920 of record JAVDPK010060247.1, read on the forward strand.
CACCACAGCCCTGGTGTAGCTTGTGAAAGCAAGAAACATCCATTTATATTATAACTGATGCCAATTAAGCCCGTTCCTTTGTTCGTGCAATAATTACAACACTCAGCTCTCATAATAACTGAACATATTTGCGTGACCCACTTGTTCAAGATAAAATATGAATGAATCACATCATTTTTTGATGTCAGTCGTCAGTCAGTAGTCCATGTGTGTTAACGGCGTCTGTTGTATTTTCTTTGCTTGTGTTGTAGCCAGTGTTGGGTGTAATGTCGTACACACAGTGCCCTACTGTGATCGCATTACATATTTCTGTAATGCAGCAATGTAACACGTCACTGTACTAAATTCAGTAATCACACTGTAATTCTGCCATTACTTGAGTTACGAAGGTTGGGTGGATAGAAAGAATCAAACATGCAATATTTTCCTGCACAATCAGCTGACTTCAGTCCATGTGCAGAGAGGAGGGAGAGGGTGCAGCTAGCGGTCTACAACTTTTTGGGGGGATTTGAACTTTGTTTCTATTTTTATTGCACGCAAGGTCAAGAGTGTGACGGCAAAGTGCAAATTGCGCCCAGTGCAAAAACAACTGCATTGTACTGCTAATACAACATCCCCTCTCTGAAAGCATCTGCACAGACAGCATGCTAACCCAAAGGTAGCAAAGACTGAGCGAGTGTATGCTGACCTCAGCCAAGCCCCAGAGGCCAGAGCCTGATCCTCAACAGGTAACAAAGGCTGTGATGAGCAGTCGGGCTTGCAGCATTGTGGCCTCCCTTTCTACCTGCACCTGTTTCCACAGTAGAATTGCAGCGGAGGTTTGAAACCTCTTTGGGCTGGTTTTCAGCTGCATTGTGTTGTCTTTGTGTTGTTTGTGTTCAAAGTTAAACAATAACAGAAAGATCTTTTGTGTGTCCTCATTAGGATAGGCATTTGTGTCAGTGTGTGCAGCCGGGAGCCTAAGGTACACATTGTTAGCTGGTAATTATGTGGCAAAGCATTCCAGGTTTACATGTCACGTATTAATGCAAAAGTAATGCAAGTCTAACAAAGTGTGAAAATGTATTTCTTCAGGTAGTAATTAAGTAATGTAATGCATTACTTTAAATAAAGTAACAAGTAACGTGTAATAGGAGTAACGAGTGTTTTTGGCATAATTTCGTGCAGACAGACATTTGTCTCGTTCTGATTTGCTCTTTGTGCTCATGTGTATTTTTTCTTATATATATTTTTGTCAGGAAAGACACGGTTCATTTTTAGATGCTGACCATGATGCCCCCCTTTGAAATACCCCCACCTCATTAGTGTCTGCAAGTCTTTCAGTTCACCCATTCTACACGCCTCCCACCAAAAGTCAAACATTTAGTCATGGCAAAAATCGGGCAGGAAATAATTGTCGGCGACACAGACGGAATTAGTAGCGTACATATCTGCAGCACTCAGTGAGAGCCTGTGTCGCTGACGTTTTCTGTTGTTCTTTTTTTTTTTTTTTTTTTCAGAAGAATACATTACTGAAACAAAAGGCAAAGGAAGTGGGTACAGGGACGGGAGGGGTGAGGATGGTGAGGAGGAAGAGGAGGAACTCATTAGTGAAAGAGTTTAAGTGGAATGATGAGAAGAAGCTGGAGGGAAGGACAGGATGAGATAAGAAAGGATTTAAAGTGGGAGAGAGAGTAAGAGAAAGGGAGAGAAAGGGAGAGAAAGGGGGAAGGATTTTGGAGGGAAGTGTCACTTCTAACATTCTTCACTGGGGAGGGAAAGGAGTATCATCCAAACCTTAATCCTGGTTTATATTTAGATATACAAAGATTCAAATTTTGCTCAGTGCAGGTTTCAGATAACATACGTTTAATCATCATATAGCGTGGAACTGGGACACTTTAATGATTTATCAAAGAATATACAATTTGTGCAAAAGTATTGAGCCAGCAATTTATTGCAACGCGTGCAAACATACATGGAAATACACACTGCGTTAATAATGTTGAGATCCAGGATCTGGCGGCTGGAGGCTCAGGAGTTTTGCACAGTACTTCCTGATACATGCTCTTTGTTTTCTCTTGTTGTTAGTGTAGAAATAAGCTCTTCTCCCTGTTCCTACATCTGTTAATCTGTGACTTTTATTACTTCGGGCTATTATATTATCTTTGAAGTAATGTCTTAGTTGCCAACTAAACAAAACTAAATCTTTTATTAACCTACAGAAGCTGCTTTATATTGGTAGAAGCGAATAGTCGGCCATTTTGGTCTCTTCCCAGCCTCTTGACTTTCTAGTAAAGCTTGGAGTGTCGCACTCTGGGTGCAAACAAAGCTGGGAATGCGATGGACTCCAAAGATGTCTTGATCCTGCATACCTTTTTCTTTCTCATGCTCTCTGTCACACACATGCCCATCAACACACACACACACACCTGGTTCCCTGGTGAGCCTGCTTGTAAAAGACTTCCTGAAATACCCCGCGATTGTCGTCCCGTGGGACTTTGCAGCAGAATGATCTGATTTTCTCAGCTTCCCTTTATTGTGCCACTTTAACACATGCACATTTATGCTGACACACAAGCAAACGCACGGACGGGCAGGCGGGATGGAAGCAGCTTCATCACCTCTCTTGCAGCCAGGCAAGCGTGTGCGTGCTGCACCTGGAGACTCAGATCTGCAGGCTGTCACTGTGCTGTGGGAGTCAATCATTATTTCAACTGTGTGAATGTGCATGTGGAGCTATGTGAGTGTATTTTGTCCCTTTTACTTATCTCTTTACTCACCTAAAGGCTAATGCGAATTCACATAGCGCACACTTTACCAGTCTTCTTTTATAAAACCCCCTTTTCTTACGCGTCTGCCGTAAGCCAGCCACTTGACTTTAATGTTCATCTCAAACACTCCTACGTCCTTAGAAAACATCATCATGTCTGTGATGTACCGCAATCATATCACTGCTACTCTGTGCCCGAGGGGCTTGTCAAATACAGATGTAACTGTCATCAAAATCCCACTTCCTTACATGCATGCCCCATGCTGCTGATGCATGTTTGTTGCATTTACGCAGGGCGGTGAGCTTTAATGCAGTAATTACTACTCTACACATATTGTGTTAAAGGCCATTACGACACTCAATATTGCCATTCTACACAGCAGTGAAAGGGCAGGTCAGTTAATAAAAAGAATGGTAATCACTCAGAGTATTTATAGATATTTTATTACCCGTAAGCTTCATCAGTAGCACCAATAACCCACAACTTGATGTTTAAGTACTTCAAACCAGCTTGCTTGCATTGGAATTTGTGATTTATTTGGCTTTTTTCATTCTTCAGCTTTTGCTCTTTTTGCAAATGGATTAAAGTAGTGGGCCACCTACACATTGCTACAGGAGTTCCCTGTCCATAGAAAGCCATGCCATGAGGCTCTGTGGTATAACAGCACAGTTTTTGTGCATTTGTTAATGCCAGAGGAAGTTTGCAACTGTGCAGTCACTGAGTCAGCAGAGCGTCGGTTACGTTTACGGACTGCGCGCCTCAGCACTCAATGACCCCGCTGTGTAATGTTATGTGGTTTGACACTTTGCGGCTGAGTTGCTGTTGTTCCTAAACACTTCCAGTTGGCAATAATACCACAGTTGATTGTGGAATATCTGGAATGGAATAAATTTAATGAAGGGCCTTGTTGAAACAGTGACATCCTGTTATAATATCATGCATGAATTCAGTGAGATCTTTAGAACAACCGATTCTTTCCCAAATGATTGTTAAGGCAGGCTGAATGGCTAGGTGCTTGATTTTATACATCTGTGGCCATGGAACTGAAAACACCTGATTTCAGTAATTAAGAGGTGTGGTGTAATCTAGAATGACATGTGAGAGAAAAGATTTGCAAAAATGGAAAATAAGTTTTAAGTTTGGTTAAAATTCCTGTTATGGTGCAGCATCATGGATATAAATTATACTACTGAGAAGTGGGAGAAGGCCATATCTTTGTTGAAGCCAGTTACTGATTTGAGCAATGACAAACTGGCACTGGTGGTGGGAAATGAGGAGAGAACTAGCCACTGGATAAGCTATTGACTTAGCTGGACAAAAACACATCGAGGTAGTGCCAACTTGGTACTATTAACAGTATAAAATATGGAAGTAGCTTCCAAGTTGGAAAATTAAGCTAATGCAGAAATTCCTTAAACCTGCATTTATCTGAAGGCCAGCCATTGAAAATAATTATGGCCTTCTGATTTTCCTGCTGTGTTTATGTGCTCACTTAGTCATTTTGGGTCATATGGGAAAAAAATAAAAATAAAGTCTGTTTTCTAAATCTTGGTCATACCATGCTTCAAAACGGAGGATTATTTGTGCCCGTTCATTGGCTAACAAGTTCAATCACAAGTCATTAGCCAGTGACCGTGTGGTTTCACAGTCAGATCCACCTTTCCTCCTCACATCCATCTTTTTGCAACCAAGATGGCAATAGTGGAAACGCTCAACTTGAGGCTTCAAAACGGGGCTTCAGAAACTAAAAGGTGACATCACCGTAGCATCGTCCATCTTTCATACCAGCTGCCTATGCTTGGCTCGTCATTAGCATGGCAAGGCTAATTCCATAAGCTAAAAAAAATTTAACTTGAAAATTGAATTCTTCAATTTTTTACTTTTTCCTCGGTTTCTGCCAACATGCTCCCTTTCCTTTCCCGACTCTTTGGCATATCTGCTTAGATTGTGAGGGTGCCCATGAATATTTAGGGATATCTATTTATTGTGGAACACGAGGGATAGCTGGTGGTAGTAATGTGCCGCACTTGGCTTTAATCTGCCAATGGAATACAAAGAACAGCATCAGTCACTTTTTAGCTAATGTAATTAGCCTCGCCATGCTAATGATGAGCCAAGTCAATAGGTTGCCAGCTTCGGCATTCTCATTGGACAAATCACTAGCTGGCTTTGGCGAGGATATAGCCTCCAACTGATACTCTGTGGCTCTGTGGTACGATGCTGCACCGTACTTCTGTCAGTTAATGCAGCAGGAATATGAAACTCTTCAGCGAGTACCAGCAGCTGTTTTCCTTATTAACATCTTACACCTGCTTTGAAACAGACTGAAAAATACTTGTACCTGCATGGTTTTATGCTCTAAAAGTAAAGTAAGGATGCTTTCAGTTCATTAGAATCGAAACACTCAAAGTGTCTGAAACACTGTGCGCCAGTTAAATGAAACTATACTACAAATAATAAGGTTAAAAAGCTGTGTTTAAAACTGAAGTTTAAACATTCTGTGACAAATTGTGTCAGAAGAGTTTTAGTTGCAGACTGAGCTTGCTGCAAGCAGGACAAGTTATATATAAGGAGAAAAGTTTTGTGTTCTAGTTACTACAGCATGGCCATTTGCAGGTAGCTGCTATCCACACACACACACACACACACATACCCGTTTTTGCTACATGGTGGGGACCCCTGACTGGGAGGTGTCTCGTGGGGTC
>JAVDPK010060275.1:0-49998 GCA_034780415.1 Cichlasoma orientale
CCCCCCCCCCCCCCCCCCCCCCCCCCCCCCCCCCCCCCCCCCCCCCCCCCCCCCCCCCCCCCCCCCCCCCCCGCCATCCATGATGCATTAATGTTTGTTCTTCACTCACCTCTTTTCACTCTCTGCATTTAGACATCACTCTGCACTTAATCATTAGTTATTATTCTTTCTCCCTCCCCTCACCCCCAGCCAGTTGCGGCAGATGGCTGCCCCTCCCTGAGCCTGGTTCTGCCAGACGTTTCGTCCTGTTAAAAGGGAGTTTTTCCTTCCCACTTTCACCAAGTGCTTGCTCATACGGGGGTCATCTAATTGTTGATGTGCTCTCTCTGTTATTGTAGGGTCTTTACCTTACAATATAAAGCATCTTGAGGCAACTGTTGTTATGATTTGGTGCTATATAAATAAAATTTAATTGAATGACATGTCTGCATTGCCCACAACCGTGTCTGCAAGCAAGTAAAATCCTAGCCTTATACAGGTATGAAACATCGTTATACGATAGATTCCCACCTTTTGCAATTCATTGCTTACAAGAAAGATTGCTTACAAAAACTGAGTCTAAGTGATGGGGCCCAAAATCCTCAGTAGCTACAAATTCCTTGCAAAAATTCGAAAGCTCTGCCAATATGAAGTCATAGCAGCTTTAGCAATTGAGGGTATCTCTCACAGTTAGCTGAATTAGAAGAAAATTCTCACTCACAGACGTTTCTTTGTTGAGTCTCAGTGTGGGGAACAAAGAGTCTTTTGTGCTAAAAGAGACTAACTACCTCTAGATAGCCACTTAATTAGTCTTACAGCCTGCTGAAGCCTCATATCAGGATTAACCTTGGAATATTTTCTGTTCAGAAATAGTTCTGTGAACATTTCCTTTAGCAATCGCCAGTGTCTGATGTCAGATGTTGAACAAAAGTAAAAGCCACATGTCAGGATTGAATAAATGCCCTTCATCCTCTACTTCGTATCATTCAAAAGCAATCATTTTGCTCTTGTTCTCCTAACAGTGATGAGTCCGGATTGTAGCTTTGTCCTGTCACTCAAGGTTTTTGTTGTATTTCTCAGGGGAGCAGCCTCCCTCCTCTATGGCCCCAGCTCTGCTGAAGTCTCAGTCAAAGACCCTGGTGATTGGATCGTCTGGTGGGGGTATGATCACAACTGGAATGGCCTCGGTATGTGTCCATGGCAATCACACAAAGTGCCACTGAGATAAAATGATGCAGACTGATGCCCCTCTTTGTTGTTATAGCAAGCATCACAGTCACCAGCATCTTTACCCTAATCTATCCTGTAATCATCACTTTCCCATCTTGAAGATTGCTTTGTATTTTTCTATTTCTCTCCAAGACGATCATGAACCACCTTTGGTTTGGAAAGAGCCTTGAGGAGGCAATTGACACTCCAGTTGTTTTTGTTGACTCTAAAAATGCAGTAAAGTTTGAACCCAAGTTTGAAAAGGTAATATATTCAGTGTATTTATATGATATAATAAGAAATTCTGCTGCTTTTGTTCCATCTGAATCTCTTCTCCTCTTTGCCCTTCAGGATGTAATTGAGGCTCTCGACGCTCTCGGACACAATCGTCAAACAACAACGAGATTCTACAATACAGTTAACGCTGTGGAGAAGGAGGACGGCTGTGTCTCAGCATGGTCTGATGAAAGGAAAAAAGGCAAAGCGGCTGGTTACTGAGACCAGGAATCAGTGATGTTAGTTATACAGCATGGCTTTAAGGTTACAGACACTCCTGCAGCCACAAAACCACAAAATCTGCAGCAGATGGTGTCTGTGCTGCTGGAAAATCATTGAACAAGATGCTGATTATCCGTCTTCTTCAGCTGAGTACCTGCAGAAGCATGTAGCAGTTGACCCCATGGCCTCTGGACAGAACTGACTCTAACAGTAACACGATGGATTTCGCTGCACATGAAAAAGCAACAGCCTTATCTGTGACTGTATCTGACCTCCTTTCACTCTTCTGCTTATTTGTGCACACGCTGACCTCTGGCATTTCTTCCATTTCTCCCTTTTCTGGCATTTCTTAGGTTTCTCAGGTTTCTGTTGGAAAGGCAAGGTCAAGACAGGGCATTGTCCATCCACATCTGTACGTAAGTTACAGGATAGTACACCTGTGGTTCAGTGTGCTTTAAAAAATTGGGTTTAATGAAAGCAGAATGCAATGATCAAATCATTTAAACCTAAACTTTTATTAAAAATAGTACAAAGACAACATCCATCCATCCTTTTTCTTCCGATTATCCTTTTCAGGGTCGCGGGGGGTGCTGGAGCCTATACCAACTGTCATAGGGCGAGAGGCAGGGTACACCCTGGACAGGCTGCCAGAGAAATGCTCTTGTTTTTTGAAAAATATTAGGGCTATACTGGCAGAATTTAATAATTTAATGTACTAATTTAATTAGGTTTAACTAGGTTTGAAATTATGTGTAATATTTTTCAGGCCTTCATTTTTTTTTGGAAAGGGGTTTTAGTATCTGAGCTAAAAAAAAAATACCTGCTCATGTTTAGCATTATTGTCTTTTGTACATGAGCTGCTTTGACAGTGTTTATTGTACATACATATATCCAATGAAATATGAATATTCATGCAAATTATATTCTCTTTTGTTTACATGCTTTGTGGATAATAATGAAAACATTTTCAAAGCTACTTTTGAAGATGCAAAATCTTTACAATAAATGCTTGAACTGTCAATACTTGAAATTATACCTTAAAATGTTATAAAAACATGGATAATCTATCACAATCTATGTGAGTTTCTATTTTTATTTATAAAACCAAAAGTGTAAAGGGTAGAAACACAGCTGTAAATAAAATAAACAAAAGAAAAAAATAAATAGATTCTGGCAGCAGTCGATGTTCGACAAGCAGCCAGTAAAAGCTTTTTCGTGGATGCACCAATGTGGCCTTCCGCTGTCGGTCACTCCCTCCAACCTGAGGTCACTGCTATTGATATGTGCTCTGTAAATCCATTCCCCTGCACCGTAATGTATTCTCAATGGTCTGTGTGGCCTCTCTGGGCTGTTTTTCATAGATCACACTTAATTTTTTGTGCCAGGACATGCAGTCGCTGGAACAAGATAATCCGATCAAATGTTGACTCATACATGCAACAGAGACGTTTACTGAGCGAAACTTTCCGTGGACACCTACAGCACGCAATCCATTCGCACAGTAACACAGGTGAAAATGTTATTTTGCTCCTAATACAGGGAAATAAATCAATCCTGAAGGGAAAAGGTCAGACGATAAGATGCTGGTGATTTTTAGGGTGGGCTGTTTTGCCCCGTCACATGGTATTTGGACCTCGGGGGGTGTGACAGTCACACTGTGCCCTGACCTTATAGGAGCCACCTGCTGCAAATGTCACATTACCATGTCTGGCAGCAGGAACAAAAAGTTTGCCAGGAGAGGATCATGGGTAGGGCCTCATGCGATGACAACCCTGCTTTTCCCTGGCAAACAGTGGCAGCTCAGGCATTTCCCTGACAGCACACAGCAGCGCAGATGATCCACTGGCTGGGAAACAAGCACGACGCTCCAATAACCAATCCCAAACAGCACGGGCTGAGCTGATTTCTTTGATTGCCCTATTTGCAGACTAATCTGCATAAAATAAATAAATCTTGTTTTTTTGTGTGTGAGCAGCTGCAGGTTCTGCTGGTGACCCAGATGTTCCAACTGTCCAGTGTGCACTTTTTTTTTAATACTGATTTTAAAAATAAAACCAGACATCTCCTCTTAGTTTGGATCGGTTGTTTTATTGGCAGTCAGTGTTGGGCATGAGACAGATACACACAGCTACACCAAGGAAGAGTTTGACATCGACACATGAAACAAACTACAAACCAAGTGGACAGCCTTCTCCATCATTCAGAGTAAACATTCGACATAAAAGGGGGTCCGCTCTGACTGTAAACTACATTCACGGAACTATTTTCTGTTTTATTGCGTTATCCCATCGACCGCGTCCCCTTTTGCTCACCGCTCAAGCTAACAGCAGGGGGGCCACAGGGCTCGGTTTCATAGACATTATTGTAATTACTGAGTCGGACAAGTGACAAAACACCCAACCGATAACACAAATAGTTACAGGAACAATCAGACAATTTACAGGTACAAACACACATAACACACAGGAAACATTTATTATATATCTGGCGATGTTTTTAATGATCCCTCTAACAATCAGGAGCCGTCATTACACCTTACACAGGTATACTTTCAGATGTCTGCTTCTCTACCTATAATCAATGTACATGTAGTATATGCTATGGTGAAACTGAAATATTTATATATATATATATACATATAAAAAAAAAACTGTGGTTGAAGGTGTACTGCAGTGTTTCGGTCAGTCTAACTTAAACATTATGTGCTACTACAGACAGACTAGAACCAACAGATAACAGTCATGGATGCGCCTGATTATAAAACACAGGACCACTAAAGTACAGCATCAATAGGTGGAAATGACAACATGTGTGTAGAGAGACAAACGGCAGTAGGAAGGGCAGCTTGAGCGCTGCTCTGACTTAGTGGCCCACATTAACGGTTGGCTGCAGTGTCACAAATGCACTGAAACACTGTGGGGATGAGCACAACATCTCAATAATTACACGGGGGGGGGGGGGGGCTAACAGCATTCAGGCAAGTACAAAAACAATCAGTGATAGCTATCCATTGTTTGGTCCTACCTGTTGTCTTCTAAGATTGCTTTGTTCACCAAAGTGCACAAAAATAGCCCGTGGAAACACAACAGAGCCATGTTTTGTGTCCTCATTTACATCTACACAAGGGTGTGCGTGGGTATTCACAAGTGGACATTTGGAAAGGGGGGGAAAACGCAAAAAGTCGACCTAGCAGTTTTGCCGGGCGTCACGTGATGGGTCGTCGGCTGTATAGTCTGTTGAACTTGTGTCATAGCTTTTGTTAAGAGATTAACAGAGAACACACAATGTGGAGCTAGGCCCTGCCTGCCAGAGATAGACTCAGTCCTGGTAGAGAAACCCGGAGGGACCCACTGTTTCCAAACTGGCTCGAGGTCCTCTTCAGCTACCGCCGGGATGCTGCTCCTCCATCTGAGCAACTGATCTAAACCTCCTCAAGATTGGCTTCTCAGCTGCCTCTGTCACACAGAAAGAGAGAAAGAGAGAGCAAGAGAGAGAGCACTGGTTCATTAATTCTTCCAGCCCCCCTCCAATGAAACCGCACCTCGTTCCCAAGAGCACCATCCACCAACACAGTAAGTCATGGCCATCGCGGCTGTCACTTCATTGTCACTATCTTGTGTGGGTTAACTCAGAGATGGTTAGGAATAGCTTGGTTGCTGTGTCGGGACAAGAAGTTCACAATGTGGGCACTGGTCTCCCCCGTGCCCCGAGGGGTAACAGGGCTCGTGGTGTGAGGGCAAGAAGGAGAAGAAAGTAGCGGAGTGCTGTGGGACGATATTTCAACCACAGTTGAAAGAGCCTCGGAGAGAGAACGACCCCATCACCTCTCACAGTAGTGAAGGGTGAAGTCTTTGGAGAGCTGCTTCTCACCTAAACCCCAGGGCTCCAGCTCAAATTTGTTCCCCACATCATCCTCATCTTCCTCCCCATCTTCATCCTCCTCCTCTTCCTCCTCATAGTGGCTGGGTTCTTCAATAGAAGTCTCCAGGTGGTAGGAGTAGGGTTGACCCTCTGTGTACTCATAGATGGTTGGCAGGCTGCTCTTTAGGCTGCAGCGCCGACGCAACGCGACTAGCAGAGGCTGAGGCATGGTAAAAATGTCCACATTGTTCCCCAGGTCGATCCAGGCCAGGCTAGAAAATTTTTTGGGGTCTTTGAGCAGCTCGGTGAGGTCTTTGAGTATAGCCAGGGTGAGACGGTTGCCATTGAGAGCTAGGGTGCTGAGTTTGGGCAGTGAGGCGAGGAAAGGCAGGAGAAACCTCAGGTTTTCGTCCAGGAGTTCGGTGAAGCTGATGTCAACAGCCACCACAGTGTCTCTGTTGTTTTGGAGGTAGAAGGCGACTTGACGCACGTCCCGAGTAGAGAGAGGGATACCAGACAAGTCGACTGTGTCGCTGGACATTTTTTTCTGTAGGGTTGTCTTGAGACTGTTGGGAACATGAAGAGAAGAGAGCGGGATTACTTAGATGTCTCTTTCATATGAAAGGACACAAATACAGGTTTTAGGTGGAGCGTGACATGATCTGTGACTTATAAACAAAGCAGTGGTTTTATGTTGTGTTTCCTGTGCTGTTTAAAGGAGGGGGTGACTGGTCCGGCTTGGAGCGGAAGGCTGACACAGAGACTCCAGCATGAGGATTTATTAGTGTAAACAGAGGAGCCAAAACATCCAAACGAACCAGTGGTTTGAGCTTAAAGCTTTGTGGCCTAGAAGCACGGCGCTCCTTACAGCTTTCCCCTCCTACAAAGATAAATTGTGATATGCTTTTGGGGGAAATAATCAGAAAAAATCTGACTATTTCACCTATGAGGAGGCACAAAACAAAGACATGAATCTGCCGCTTTTCTTTCTTTAGTCAGCAAGATGCCTCCTGATGACAGATTTCAGGCAAAGGAGTTCAGCATCGCTAAAATCGGTATTTCCAGTTTGCTACGTAGTTTCTGAACACGAACGAGTCTTCTCATGGACCGTGGCATTTACTGAAACAATCTGCATGGGTGTCTGTAATGCATTATAATTAGTCTACGAAACGTATGCTGCAGCAATGCGGTGACGGATAATGTGTCATAAATTCCTGCTGCTCACCATTAATAAATTATCACGTTAGAATCACTATTCATGCGAACAGTTAACACTTCATAAATTGCAAGTTGAATATTGTTGAATCACAGTGATCTCACCCATTGAGTAGCCTGCGCCGTAACATTAGCTGCAATTCCGTTACGGAGAAGCGTGCGTTTCAGACCGACGCTTTTGACAAGCTCCTCTGCAAGGCAAGAACATGCAAAGTGAGTTTTAAGTGGCCGGAAACATTTGGCAAGGGGCCCGGCGATGAATGAGGGGAGACTAACATGTCAAAGTTAGAGGATCCATGAAGTGATAAAGAAAAACTTGATATTAATCTTGTGGCTTGTCAGCATTACTCAACATCGCTTCTGTGGATCAGTGATTCATGCAGCAACATGTAGATGCACACCTGCCAGCCAGGTTCCCAAAAACAACTCCTGTAAGAGGACTCTGCTCTCAGACAGGCTGATTTAATGCAGCAGAAATCTGTAACGGCTTTGACGACATAAAAACATTAACTGATGGCACATCGGTGCTATTTGCTCACATTAAGATAAAACTGATCTGTGACTTTACAACACATGTTAAATAGCAGGCTATATATTTTTAGCCCTGATTAAGTGTCATCAGTTATCGGATGTGCGACGGTTGCTTTAGTCCTTAACAAAATAACAGAGTATTTTTTTCGAAGGTGTGCTCCCTCTGGGTGATTTGTCTGTGTCTGTTAAGGGGATCTCTAAAGTGAAATTCAATCAAGGAAGCTTTATATAATGCAGGATATCCGTCTGTTTCAGTGCGCACACTCAGCACAAGCCTTTGAATACCTTCAAAATCCTTTCAGGATACAAACAGGATTTGAAGCTGAATCTGAATACAGGTGATATTACCTTCCTTTTCTGTAGCTAGCACTGCGGCTGAAAAATATTCATGAATTACTTAGACGCTCCTTTGCCCCTTTGTTTGCAGTCACTTCCATTTACAAGCGCCCGACTCCTCGCTCACCTCCTCACCCCAGCCCTAGAGGATGCAGTGTGTTTAACTTGAGCTGTTACTGAAGTGGCCTGCAAGCTGATTTGGTGTCAGAGCGAATTAAAGCATTCCCGGTGCCCCGCGACTTACTGTGACATGCACCTGTCACTTGTGATGCTCCCGAGTGGTTTTTTTGGTCATGCTGAAAATGGATGTGCCCTCAGCAGCACTCACTACTCCATTTTTAAAAGCAGATGATGGGCTGATGAGCAAAAACCCACGAAAAAAAAAGAAAAGAAGCCAGGCTTTCAAAGGAGTTTAATCAGGTGCAGAGGACAAGACATTTGCCAAACATGCTGTACTTTTATCAAAAATCTTGTGAGCCCTTTCTCTCCATTCTATTTGGTCCTCGCGGCCTTTTTACCTCATTTTAACCAAAGGCACAAAGGTCCTAATGTCCTCCAGGTGCGAACAGGTTTTGATCACACAACTCCTTCCTTTTCAGACAGGCTTTTGAGCCCAGTCAGCATGAAAAAAAATAAAATAAAAATGAATGTCTGAGGCGTACTCTCTGGAAGCCGCTTTCATTCTGTATCAAGATCTGATAACGAAAAAGCAGGCGAGCTGCTGATAACTTTGAGAAGATGGCTTGTTGTGGTTTTTACATCCTCAAGAACACTGATATCAGGGCTCAGTTTAAATTACAAGTGTGATTTACAGGAATTTACTTTATTACGAAATGGTGCAGAGGTAGCAGAGGTATGGTGTTCGAGATCTGTGGCTGAGTAGATGCCTGAAGAAACAATACTGGACACTGAGTCCAGTAAGGATATGTAGTAAATGACATCAACATTTAATAGCATTGTATATTCACAAACAAGTAACCTAATAAACACCCATTACATAATTAAGAAATCAATTAATTTAACATTGTGGTGCCATTTGTTAAGCATTCCCACCAAGAGTGCACCGCTTGTCTCCGTGTGTGGCTCATCAGTCTCCATGTGTCAGTGATTTAATATAATGAGGCTGCATTCTAATTCCGCAAGCATAAATCAAATTGCTGTCATGATTTATTCAAGTGTATAAATATTCATTCTGAAGGGTGATGCTGATGCTAGCTGAGGAGAGGTGAAAGGATATTTAAAAATTAAGAAAATGCTTTTTGAAACAGTTTGAATGTATGCGGCAAACAGCTTGGTGAATACAAAGAGCTGTCATAAGAATCCCACTTTCCAGCAGTTCAATTTTCTCCTCATCTCTCCCCTGGGCTGTTATTGCATTACTCACGCCATTTTGTTTTTTTGTAGAGTCATTTGTGTTCAAACTTTTTCTCTGTTATTCATTTCAGTCCTCTGGTGGGTGAAGCCCATCTGCGTGAGACGAGCAGTCTCATCACATCTGCTCCCCGATGTCACGTATATTTTCCGGTGCATTTTCTGCTGCGCGCTCTTCATAAAGATGTACAGAGTAGGTTGGCGTGCACTACAGATAGACATCGCACACACATAATCCCTCACAGCACTGCATTGTCCTTCATGCTGCAGGGTATTCAACCTCGCAGTTCACAGTCCATATCACTAAAGGCAGCTCCCTCCCATGCGCCAATCAGCCGCAACATTAAACCCACTGACAGGTGAAGTGGATAATGCCGCGTATCTCGTTACAGTTTGATGGATCCTGGTATTTATGTGGACGTTACTTTGACATGTAACACCTACCTAACATTGCCACAGACTATGGAGACCCCCCCCGCTCCCCCCAACCCCCCAAGGAAGTGCTTGAGGAGAAAAAAGCACGTACAATATAGATTAAGTAATAATAATATATGGTAATTAATGAATTTTTTGTTAGGTGAGGGGGGAAAAGCAAATTATTAAGTCAAATAAAGCTTCTGGAAAAAGAAGAACACGACTGTGAAAATCGAAAAATAGAAAAGGTCACAAAAGTGTCTGCAGATTTTATGCGGACGTGAAATTACCCTTAAGGTGAGAGAACTTCAGCAGCACGTGTGGGTCAGTGCATCCATCAAGTCCATTATGAAGTTCTTTCATCACACTTGAAAAAAATAAGCAAATATTTCTACCCAATCCTAAATAAACTAATTAGATTAGAATAAGATTAATGGGATTACTGAGTTTCAGATATTAATTCAGTGAGGCATTTCAGTCGCAAACGTGTGTACAGTATTTAGAGCAATGCGTGTGCAGCACTAATGCTAGATAATGAAGGGATGAACAATCCGGGGGCATTAGAAAGGACTGAGCTGTTTCTGTTTCCTCTGAGTAGAGAGAAACCTCACACAGAAGTGGGATTGTTGCATTTTTTTTTTTTTTTTTTTTTTTTTGCACAGAGGAGGCAGATTGTCTGTTGCTGAACAAAGATGGAAGACAAAGGGGGAAAAAAATCCACCCTAAATTTGTAGTTCTAACATCCTTATTTTGTTTTTTCCAGAAACTTAGACCAATAAATCCCTGTTTGACAAGGGAAAAGCTTGGAAATTCTACAAAAATGCTCTTTTTGTTGTGTGATAGCTATAAAGCTACAGCCTGAACACATGAAGCTGCCTGGCCACACCTCTTGAGCTCTTTTTTTTAAGAACTGTGATCTTCTTAGTTTGATTATTGACAGAGAAAAAAAACAAGGTTATGATTAGATTATAGTTGAAGTTCAGAGACTGTATATAAAAGATGGAAGTAGCAACAATTATGTCTCTCACTGGTTTCTGTAGTCTTGAGTTTAACACTGGACTTTGGACAATGGGGTAATACTGTAGAGCTGCCAGTTTAAGCCACGGACTGTATATAAAAGATGGGCATAGCCACTGTGACATCACCTAGTAGTGAAATCCTACAGTGAAGCCTCAAGCCGAGTGTTTCAGCGTGCGCCATCTTGGTGTTTTGAAAGCAGGTGTGATGAGCGAGGGGCAGATTTGACTGGGGACACTGCATGTTCATAGGCTAGTGACTTATTAATCACGCATTAAAGCATATCCTGCTTTATCCTTCTTTTTTACTACAATGTTGACCATAATTTACAAAATGAACATCATAATATCAAATAAGGAAGACTTAGTTAAAACTAGTGACTAAGGCAAGTGTTTCCTAACTTCAAGAACAAAGGAGCCAAAAGGTCCTTTTTCTATAGACATCTATACAACTGGAATTCTTTTAGCAACTAGAGTCGTCACCCCCTGCTGGCCATTAGAAAGAATGCAGTTTTAGAAATTCTCTCTAATAGCTTTTGCACCGGCTTCAGTTTTCTGATCCAGAAGCTAGAAAAATATATTTTTTATTTACGGTCTATGGCTAAAGCTAATGTTGACTATTTAGCTTGATTAGCAAGGTGTATCTGTAACTAACTGTGAATTATCTAGTGTCAAACAGGCTTGGCAAAACTGTACGTACTGGATAAACTGAACAGTCGACGCCTTTGTGTGACTGAACTCTGAACAAGACAAGACAGCACCGACCTGCCACTCAAAGCTGCCAGGCTCCAGTAACACTACATAGCATGAGTTTTTTTCTTGTTCCTGGGTAATGTGTTTTTTTTCCTGATTGCTTATCCTTCAAATGTATCTGAAATTTTGTGTAATTAATTTGTAATTATATTTATAAATGTCCTGTACTTTGTAAATCTTCCTGGTCACAACAACAAAATTTGAAAAGAATATTATATACTTTCTCTACCTACAAAGTTCTTGAGCAAAGTGAGACTTCTATAGAAGCTTTTTTTTTTTCATTATTATTATTTTTTTTATGTACCAGCCTGTATTTCTACAGTACACGCACGTCTATGGAGGCTGACTCATTTTTGAGAAAACTTGATATCTTTAGGAAAAAATGTTATTGTTTGATTCTGTGAGCTTCAGAGGTGCTAGTAGATATCCTTTGTTACTTTTGGACAAAGTCAGCCTTTTTTGCCAAATTTTTAGTACTTATTCCAGGCTATGCTAATTGCTAAGCTAAACTAACTGCTAGCATAGAGTTTCCAAAATGTAAAACAAGACGCTACAACCTGAGCTCAGCTGTATTCTTTAGTGAAAATAAATGACAACAAATGGAAAAGTAACGCCACACCCTATGAATATTTGAGTCAGAATTAAAATGATCACTTTGTTTCTATAAAAGTGCTTAACTGGAAAAAAGTATCTCTAAAATCTTAAGTTTGGGAGATGAATTTCCTTTTCACAGACAGCAGCAGACCGGACCTGTCTCATCTATTTCTAGCTCTGACATGTATTTGTTCATGAACACAACAGCAGGCGAAGCTGTCAGAGCTCACAGCACCTGCTGTATTAATATTCCGTTTTAGGGTGGATTTTTTTGTTTTTGTTTTAATGATTCATGTCGCTCCTGCTGTCTCAGTCAGTGTCAGACTGTCTCACTGCAGGTTTATGAAGCCAACAACATGACTAAGTGAAAAAGAGCCTTCAGCTATAGGAATTTAGCAACTGTGTGCTTCTGTACATTTTCAGAGAAGCTGTCGGTGTCAGTAAAGTCGTGTTTTTCTCCCTCTGAGCCAAAATAAACGTCCACGAGAACAAAAAAAGCCCTGCTCGTGCAGCTCGACAGTAACGTGTCTGATCCTGCCAGATCCTCGTGAATATACCTTAGCTTTTCTTCCAATTTTGCATGTCACCTCCGGATGACTTGCAATAAACCTGTCTGATCGCACCGAGCTCACATCGTCTCGTTCTCAGCCCCGAGATGGTTTTCATCTCTTGAAAATGAATCCATTATTTGCAGTGTGTAGCCAGATGTAGAATAAGCAATTACATGAGAAACAATTATGATAGGCTGCTTCTGTTCATGAATAGGATTACCAAGCAACACCTAGGCACACAAAAACCCCTATTTGTCCACAGCCTAATTCTCTCTTCATCATTTGCACATCAAATGCAATTCACTCTTTCATGAAAATGGCTACAATTACAATTTAGGACAACCCTCCCAGCTTTTCTTTGGCACACAGATGGACAAATTCGCTTCCACTTTTGAAGAGAGAGAAGCCAGTAGCAATGCAAATCCACTGCAGGGACTTTAGAGATATGATTGACAGCTGTGGTTATCCTTAACGTTCCTATCAGGTCAGCCCGTGGCCAGCTCTGTCCTATTTCAATGTCGGATACAAAGATGGAAATCTCTACTGCTCGACATGGAGCCGAGCCCTGTTCTCTGTTGTGTGCGGCGGCTGATTTATTACAGACTGAATGTCTGGACAGAAGGGCTTACCAGGCCTGGGATTTCCGTCTGGACATGCTCTGCCTCAACCACTTTGAGTGTGGGGTCAGGTGATAGATCAGCTGTCTGCAAATCTTATCAGAAGACTTTATGGTGTCTGCATCCTGTAGACGAGGACAAAAAGAGTGCCGATAAAGGAGCAGAACAAGAGAGTAACAGTAGGGAGGCAGCAGCTTTCAGTGGGAGATTTTCTGCTCGTGGAAGCGAAAGAGAAAAAAACATTTTTGCAGTAATTTAAATCTTCCAATCAAGTTTTTAAATCTTGCCAAGTTTCCTTGAATTTTTTTTAACCTTATCAACCTGTAACTGTAACATATTTCACCTGAACAGAAAAAAAATGGTTTATTATTACTTTTGAAGCCTTGAGCTACTCCTGAACAAAACACAATTTAGCTGACTTGCTGGAGCAAGAAAATCTAATCACATGCAGCGTGCTTTGGAAAGGAAAGCACAGGAAGAACTGAGGAAAGGTGAGATACAACAGCTACTGATAAACGCTGGAAACTTCACTCCATAAACCATGTTGTGGCTCCCGGTGACCATTACTTACATTAAAAAAAAAAAAAATTCAATATTCACCTCTGATTGTTCAGCCATGCTGAATTACGTATCTGTGCATAAAATACAGCCCTGCTCTGTTTCAAGGTGCTATTTTGATTGATTCCAATTTTGCTGATAATGTCGGGTCACTCCAGCTTTATGAGTTTCAGGTATTAAAAATTCAACAAACTGCATCAAACAGTTTTCTGGGATTCATACCGAACAGCTATTTCTAGCTCCTCGAGAGCAACGTGTCGGCAGGATTGCTTTCGAGCATCTGTCTGTAGGAATGTAAGTCAATAACATCCTCAGATTAGGTTTTCTTAAGAAGACAGTACTTCACAAAAGGAATTCATAAGGGAAATATTTTTAGGAGAAAGCTTTTCTTTGCAGAGTGCTAACATCAAGCTTGTCAGGCCCAGACACACACACACACATACATACACACACAAAAACTGACCTTCTTAGGACACTGCATCTCTCGAGCCAGGCTGAGCAGCAGCTCGTGTGAGATGGGATCCACTAGATTGAGGAAGGCAGCGTTTTTGTACAAGATGTCGTTGAGTGAGGTGCCTTCTAAACCCAGATCCTACCAAAGAAGACAAGATAAACAGAAACAAATCAAAAAGCCAGCAGGATGCAATTGCAGAAATACACAATTAAGAATCTAACAATCTAACTTTAGACCCCCCCCCCCCTTCCAAAAAGAAGGAAATAGGTCCTCGCTGTGTCAAGGGCATCGTGACTCCAAATGGAAAGATAAAAGAAGTGTTTTGTTTTAAATATTCATTAAAGGAGACAGCCCGCTTTTTCATCTACAGTGGGAAAGTGAATTTGTAGGGGGGGAGTCACTGGGGAAAGGCTGTGTTTTGGCATATAAGCTCTCCATGGCACTAATCCACAGTGCATATCCTGACATGCCATAGCACACACTGCTTGTAAAAAGCAACCCGCTCCTGACTCTGTCCGACCTCATGTTAATACCTCAGACCAAATCTCTTGATTTCTACATGCTCTACTTTCCTTAGTCATTGGAAAAAACTTTCAAATGCACTTAATCCCGTATTTCAATGCTTTTTCATCTATTTTTCTTGGTTTATAATTCTCTTCTCCTCATAAAAAAAAAAATACCATGGCTCTTCAATATGAAGAGTTTGAATAAATTCCATTTGTGCTGCACAGAAATACAAGAGGTCAGAACTGGCAGCTGTCGTGGCAGCTTGCACACAAATGTGATGAATCCAAGAGGTTCTGCGGTAAAAAAAAAAAAAAAAATCAAACCAACTAAAAAGAGGAGTTGTCAGATGACCTTTTGAGAGTGACGAGACAAGCAGCAGTCAGCAGTGCAGCTGTGTGCACTGGACTGTACCAGCTTGCCTTCATCCACACGTCCATCCTCAAGGTCCTAATGAGCCGGTCTATGATGGCGTGCACTTGTGCAGCCCATGCAAGTTTAATGAGCAAAGAAAACCTTTGAGACACTACCTACAGTACACACACACCTGCACACACACGCACAGACACCCCCCCCCCCCCCAAACACAATCAGCATTGATTGTAAGAGACAGTTAAAGTGGGAGGCTGGCAGCTCTACATTCCCAGCACTCCTTTTAACAAGGGTGGCAGTAAGCACAGACCGAACACAAAGCATGGGAGAAGCTGCGTTTGCCCTTCTAAGAAAGGCTTCTAAGAAAGAGAAGGTATAAAAATATCTCCCCTCTGTGTTTAGGCACGATCAGCTGTCACGTGCGAGTGTGAAATGAAGCCACAGATCCTTCCTCACATCTGCGGCGAAGCTCAGATCTCTTTCATATCTGCAGCACGGCTCAGTGTTACACACCAATTAACTCCGTTGCAAATTCTGAGTACAGAATCTCTCCGATATCTGCTTGCTTGCAAACGCTGCGAGAAAAGATAAAGCGAGGCTCATTTTTAAAAAAAAAAAAAAGAAATAAAAATAGAGCTCATTTAGAGGAAGTGAGCCTCCCATCCCCTGTGATGTGGCTGTCATGGAGCCTAGCCAGGCCAATTTATCTCCTTGGCTTGATTAAGGAGGTTCCACTCTCTCCTGTGTCAAGGCTTCAGAGTAATTAACACTGGATTCTGCGACAGCTAAAAGACAGAGGATAGCCCTGAGGGCAAGCAAACAAATTAGATCACCAAGGATATTGCTGTGTTGTTAATGCATCCACATATCCTTTCATGCATGTTTTACACATTTGCCAAAGCAGGTGAGAAAAGTTTTTTTTTTAAACAGTCCTTTGATTAAGATCCAGTATAGTGGAGTGCAGCACATTTGAGGTCATGGGTACAACACTCTGGCTTCTAAAGCAAAAACTGCATCAAATCCATCGCCCCCCAAAAAGGTTTTTGCTTGATGATGGTGCATTTTAGATGCAATTTATTTAGTGTGGCTAGAAGTTGCCTCAGCCCATGTTAAAATGACCAATATACCAAATCACATGACCACAGGAACACACACACACACAACAAAGTATTAAAAAAAAAAAAAAGACAGAAGGAAAGCAATGACTGTGGCCTAGATTTTCATTTCTTTAGGTAAGAGTTAATAAAACCTTTTGGAGTAGAATAATATTTTGTATTGAGGAACACAGGACTCCAGGGCTCTCATTGTTGCTGCTGGAGCTCAGGCCATTACAGTGAGAGAGAGAGACATTAAGAGTGGGGAGTGATGGAGGTGGCAGGTCGCTCTAATGGGAACATTAGAACAGCCTAAGGAAAAGGTGAAATTCTCGCTGTAGAGGGGGGGCAAGGACAGACGTAGAAGCGGATGGAGATTTATTTGTGTTTGCCGTTTCAGGAAATATCCAGAACCATCAGGAGAAAATTAAATTTGAGCTAATGTGATGACACAATGTGGAGTTTGACCATTTCCTCATTCAGAGCGTAATCCTTTCAAATCTAATGTCAACACGGCGCACGTTTACCCAGAGAGAGAGAGTGGTGAGTCACATGCTGTGTCTGCCACAGAAACACTGTGTCACAGGTACAGTGCTCTGCCAGTGGCCTACTTTCCATAAAAACAAATGCTTCCAGGGGAAGTGGCCAAAGAAGTGAGCCCATGCGTGTGTAGTATTATAAAGGAAATGAAGGAATAAGCTGGCCAGGGGTCAGAGGTCAGAGGCCAAGACAGCAGGAGTTCCATTTGTTCTTCAGGAGAACACTAGGTCACCTACATTTGGATATGCACGCATATGACTGCATTCACGCATGTACACAGCTCCTGACTGTCTCCCATCTGTTTCTCTGAGATGAAAAACAATGCATGCCCGCATCAGTGCCAAAGCAGCCTTAAGGCAGTGGTGCTGTCTGCAAACAGGTCTGACTTTATCGTGCAGTTTCATCCTTACCTTCCTCAGTAATTTGAGCACGTCGGTCGCCGGGTCTATCCTGCGGTCACGGAGCAGCTTCTGGATCTCTTTGATCCACGCCACTCTCCTCATGTATGGGCTGTGGTTAGTCCTCCGCAGCATCCCAGGCAGTTTGTCTGATTT
This sequence comes from Cichlasoma orientale, assembly GCA_034780415.1. NCBI lineage: Eukaryota > Metazoa > Chordata > Actinopteri > Cichliformes > Cichlidae > Cichlasoma > Cichlasoma orientale. The sequence goes on from JAVDPK010060275.1 coordinate 17,022, forward strand.
GAGCATCAGTGCAAACAGAAAGTCCCCGCCGCCCCGACTGCTCCTGTCGCTCTCTCCGGCGCTATTAAGCAGCTTGCGTCGCTTTTTGGAGAAATTCTCGTTGTCCAGGCTGCTCTGCCTGCTCAGCCTGGAGCCCATGATGTTATTGTTTTTCGACAGAGTCAGACAGTACTACCAAAAGGACAAACCCATGATGAGCTCCAGTTTTCCTTCCAGCAGACGCTCCTAAGTGGATGGTAGAAAACAGCGCCGTGTTGTCTGGCGCTGCGTTGCTGTGACTGGCTGTCAGATGACTGAGGATCCGGTGCAGAGTCACAAAATATCCTGCAACGCTCTAAATGATCATCATCCCCTCGTGCACCCGTCACGCGCTGCTATTTCGCTTTGTTTTCCCCCCCACCGTGCGCTACGTGCGCCAGGCTCAGATGATGATGAAGATGCTCCGGCTGCTTCATCCTCCGGCCGTGTCTGCTTTACGCTGCTGTTTAGATTTGTGCAACGTGGAGAGTCCGACCAATCGCAGCATCCGGTGTCTGCTGCGCGTCTCTCCTCCCAGGCATAAAATTCCCCTCTGTGCAGCTGCAAAGGAGAACGAAATAATAAGTATATTCAGTATGTGAGGAAACTAAAGCCAATTTGAAAAGAAGAATAAAAACAAATCCTCTGAATATGCAAGTTTCAGTTAATTTTTTTTTAAAAAAACACTTAAGGGGTCGCTTCAGGGGGTCTTCGATTTATCCTTCAAAAGAACTAAAAGTTTGTCTTTTAGCTCCAGCTGCTCAAATATGTGGCTTCGCCACAGGCCCCGTATAAATCTGAATTTCTCTTTTGTCAGTCTTCTTGTCATTCAGCCTTTGCATGAGCTGTCAACTCCTGTTTGCATCCATCACAGCTTCAGTAAGTCACCGAATTCGCTGAAAAACATCCACATCCCGTCTTTCTGTCAGATTGCCATCTTTTTCCACGGAGGTCGGTGAGTGGGGGCCCTGAGGTGAAGCCAGCTACATAACAGACAGCTCTCAGTTATTTCACCCTCCCTCCACACCTATTCTATTTGTAGCCCAGCTCCCATCATTGTGGCTTTAAGGACTTTGATCCTGACTTGACCTTATTTTCTGCTATGATTCAGGCTTACCCTTGTTTAGTGGAGCACAACGCTGATCTGTTCTCTAATAATTATTTCCCCCGGCTGAGCTCCGTGGACCGGCCCAGCTGCATATTTTTTTCCTAGAGGTTGTAATTATGATTGACCGGTGCCCTTAATTTAATGTTTCATCCTCATGGCACTAAATTGTTTTGTCAGATCCTTAACTCTCCAAGAAATGTTGGTAAAGTAACCCATTTCAACAACTTCCTCTAAACAAAACGGGCTTTCTGTTTCTGTGTTGTTAGGATTTAAAATTTGTATGCAAAAGTTATTTTGTGCGTGTGTGTTTATGACAAGAGAATAAAAACTGAACCTAGAGACAGTTAATGAGCAGTTGGTAAAAAAAAAAAAAAAAAAAAAAAAACATTTTAAACCTGGTGGACAACTTTTTGTGGGGTCTGGGATGATTAAGGTACATATCATGTGGAGCACTCTTTATTATTTTTTCCCTGTGTGACTGCAGCTTCATAACATCAACAGGGTTGTCATGGTTAGGGCTGAACAGAAAAGGTTTGAGAGAGAATCATATTTAAGAGGCAGAGAGGGTCTAATATAGCCAATTTGTTGAGTACACATGCATAAAATAGTTTTTTAATATTTGCACCAACCCCACCTCGACATTATGGACAGTTTTCCTGTCTTGACAAGCCGAAGAACATTAGTCTAGAAATGCTCCATGTGACTAGATGTTCCAAACCCACGAAGCGCGGGTTAGTTCGCGTCAACGTATTGCAGTAAGACACAGAAATGAAATAGAGAAAAAATTTGGCCTGGTCAAATTAACAGACAAATCGTGCAGCGCAATAGGGCAGCTTTGAAACAATGATGCAATTTGCCTCACCCAGCTTAGGGGTTAGGATGCTGATTCTGAGCAGCAACCAGCAGTGAAGCAGGGCAATATTTAGAGGTTGTCAACCTGAGACTATTGCTTACTGTACATTGGGGCGGCAAAGAAACAAATGTATTTTTTTTCTACTCAACAAATCCATGTAGGCTAAATAGTAATGTTCTCTTTTGGCCACTTATTCCTACTATTTTTTTTTATGTATGCACTACTGTTATACCTAAGCATACTGTTCACCCATCCATTCATTTTCTTACACTCATCCTTTTGAGGGTCTATCCCAGCTGTCATAGGGTGAGAGGCGGGGTATGCCCTGGACAGGTCGCAGGTCTGTAGCAGGGCCCTAAGTATACTGTGAGGACTCGAATAATAAGCTTTTTTTTTTTAAAGGCAAAACTCAAATGATTAAAAATCTCCATAACAGTTGCTTTAATAATTCTTTTCAGTTGTTGATGAAGCCAAATAGGCTGTGTGAATGTGTCCATGTCTGGAAACAACTTCTTCTTCTGGCTGCTTCCTTTAGGTGTCACCGCAGTGTGTCATTTGCTTCCATCTCACCCTATCCCTAGCATCTTCTGTCACACCAACCCTCTGCATGTCCTCTTTCACTATGCATTCTCTTCATCGCTCTTATACACTGTCCGTTGCTTTGAATGGTTACCTTCCTTACTCCTTGCATCTTCACTTTTCCATCTGTCTCTCTCTCCCATTTACACACATGTATTCTGTCTTGCTTCTATGGACTTTAATTCCTCTTCTCTCCAGTGCATACCTCCACCTCTCCAGACTCTCCTCCATGTGCTACCTATGCTCACTACAGATCACAAAGATGTCTGCAAACATTATAGTCTATGTAGCCTCCTGCCTGACCTCATCTGTCAGCCATCACTGCTGCAAACGAGGAGGGGTTCAGAGCCAATTCTTAATGTAATCACACCCCCACCTTGAACCCATCTGTCAGTCCTACTACACCTCCCCACTGTCTAACTGTCCGCATACAGTATATTTCTGAAAACAACTGCTGTAAAAAAAAAAAAAATGTAACACCAGTTCTCTTAATATGTGCACAACCCCCTGTCAAGTTTCACTGTTGTTTTGTGGGGTGGCCAGAGGAATGGCCGGCTGTGGCCACCCCTGGCCAGCCTGCAGTTTTCCCCTCCACGTGGCAGCAATACCTTCAATTCAAATCTGGATTTTGTTGCACTGTTTAGCCTATGACTCTCAAAAGCAGTCAAAAATCCACCCAATGCTGCTGAGTTAACTTTGACCTCATCACGTACAACCTACACTGCAAAACAAGTTTGGGGACCTCTGTGTTTCCCATTTGTACACTGCTGCTATGAGAGAAGAAGCTGAGTTACCAACTCCTAATTGCAGCACACATCCCAGAGCCTGTCTGTGGCGTCCCTATCATTAAAAGGACTGCACCCACCCATAAAAACACATTACATCACCTTTCTGCTCTTAGTGTTTCTGCAGGCTGCGTTTCACCTGTCGCCGAGGAACAACAGCAGCGTGTGATCGGATCCGCTGCATTAAAAATACAGGGTTAAACAAGCCTTCCTCTTTGTTGTACGAAAACAACTGGAGGGAAACATGGTGGGTAGCATGAGTGCATCCCTCCCAGCAAAGTCAAAATGAAACCTATAAGCCTTTAGCTGCGAGATGAAAATATTAAAAGAGCTCCAGCTGATATTTCATAAAACAACCCCCCATCCAGTGACAGTGGCATTCAGATTAAAACTGAAGGAAGCAAGGCTTCTGTGATCTGTAACAAACAGAAATGTAATTGTCCTTTTCTGCTATAAATCAGCCTAGGAGGGTGGCTCTGAACATGGGAGATCCAGAACAGGATACAGTAATTAGATTTAGAGACAATCATAGCAGCAGCAGCAGCAGCAGCAGCAGCAGACCACAGACTCCTTGTGCTTTATCAGTGTGGCCCAGCAACAGGAGTGCACGCTGGATTAGCTGAAGTACCACAGAAGGGTATTTGCTGTTCAGCAGCTACTGTCACCGACGCTGCCAGCTTGGACCCGTGCTCCTGGGTGAAGGCGCAGGCATCTTAATCGGTCTGAGGACGCCTGCAGAAGAAGCCAAATAGAATGTGACACGGTTACTGAGCATGGCAACGCTGCCGGCTGAGCCAATCACACAGAGCCCCGAGTCAGAGCTGAATGCTGCTTGCATCCGTAAACAGATCACTCTCACCTTCACTTTGGCAAGTCTGGCAGATTGATATCAGGGTGAAATGGAAGGTTATAGAGGACCAGAAAGACAAACTTAAGAGGTTCACTCCAAAGTGATGAATGAAGGGCAGGTATCTGTCATTTGGGGGGGGGGGTCTATTGCAACACCCACATTCAGATTTTTCTGAAGAATTGAATGGGTTTGTTTGTGTGTATGTTTTTTTGTCAGAATTGTTAACCTTATTACTTCTCTTCTAACATCCCCAAGAGCTAATACACACAGTGGGTACTCGAGAAAGCTTTGATGGTGATTGCTTTTCATCTCCCACCTTCCTCTACACTCCCCTCCAAAAGTATTGGAACAGTGAGGCCAATCTCTTTGTTTTGGCTGTAGACTGAAAAGAGAGCAGCTTTTGTTTGAACCCTCCCATTTTTCTTGTGAGCAAAAGTATTGGAACATGTGACTGACAGGTGTGTTTTGTTGCCCAGGTGTGTCCTGTTACATTGATTAGTCAAACAATAAATAGCGCTGAATGTCTACGCTCAGTTTCAAATTTGGATTTTGCCTGTGCAGACTGTGCATTTCTAGTTAGAGGAGTAACCAACATGAAAAACAAGCAATTGTGAAGCTGAGAGAAGATGGAAAATCAATCAGAGCCACTGCACAAACACTGGCCATAGCCTGTACAACTGTGCTGAAGAAGAGAGTCGTCACAAAATGGACTGATGAGACAAAGACGAACCTTTACCAAGGTGATGGAAAGGCTAAAGCTTGGAGAAATAAAGGATCTGCTCATGATCCCAAACATACGAGCTCATCTGTGAAACACAGCGGAAGTAATGTCATGGCTTGGGGCTTGCATGGCTTCTTCTGGGACGGGCTCATTTATCTTCACTGATGATGTCACACATGATGGCAGCAGTACAATGAACTCAGAAGTCTACAGAAACATTTTGTCTGTCAATTTAAAGAAAGATGCAACCAAACTGATCTGGGGATCCTTCATCATGCAGCAAGATAATGACCCAAAACACACTGCCAACACTATAAAGACATTAATGAGGGGCAGGAAGTGGAAGGATTTAGACTGGCCTAGTCTAAATCCTTCAGATTTAAACCCTATAGAGCATTTTACCTGCTAAAGAGGAGACTGAAGGGAGTAACCCCCCAAAAACAAACAACTGAAAAAGGCTGCAGTTAAAGCCTGAAAAAGCATCACAAAAGAAGAATGCAAAAGTTGAATGATGTGAGTGGGTCACAGGCTTGATGCAGTTATTGCAAGCGAAGGATTTCAACTAAACATTAAGTCTTATTTACTTTAATCTAGTTTCCGTTGATCTGTTCCAATACTTTTGCTCACAAGAAAAATGAGCAAGTTCAGAGAAAAGGTGCCATCTTCTGTGTATCAGATCCAGATGTAAATACCTGGACATAAAAGCTGACATGTTGATCTTTTTTTATCTCATATTCATCTCTTAATGTCAAACCGAATGTTTTCAGCCAACAGCAAAAACAAAGGGATCGGTCTCACTGTTCCAATACTTTTGGAGGGGAGTGTATGTCTTTCCTCTCTCTCCCTATTTAGTTTTCTTCTTGTAACTTAAAAAAAACTGTGGCTCATACGAAAGGAGCGCTCATCAGAATCACAGTGTGACGCCTGAGCAAAGTCACACCTAAAAACCAAAGATGACACAACACGCATCACCAGTCAATTGCTAGCTACAGTATATAAAGCCCATTGTCGCCTGTCATTATCCTTGCTCTTCGACCCGGCGTTTCGAGTTTGATGTTCTAGTTCTGTTTATTATGGTATGTTTTCTGCTTCTTTTGTTCTGTGTTCTTGTCAGTCTGAGTTTTCTATTCTAGCTTAAATGATTTTATTCTCAGTTTTAGTTGTGCCTCCTTTTTTGTAATTTGTAATCATAGATATTGATAATAGTCAATTCCCTGAGTTTCAGTTTTCCTGCCCTGCTGTGTTCCCCGTGTAAGTCTCAGTTTCTGTGTTGTTTCTTCATTTTGTTACTTCCTGTTTTATTTTTGTAGCCTCGGTCTCTTGTATCTTGTTTACAGTTTTGTTTCTCCTGTCTTGTGTTCTTGGATTTGTTTCAGCGCTATCTCTTTACCCTGGTGTTTCCCATATCCTTGATTACCCCATGTGTCTATTTAAAGCTTCAGTTTGCCTAAGTTCTATGTTGGACTTTTGTCTGCCTGTGTATTTTCCCTGCTTTATGGGATTTTTGGATTTATGGATTCATGTTTTCTGACTTCTCCAACCTCAATACAGGTTTGCCTTTTGTTTACCTTAAGTTCGTCTTCGCAGTCTGTATTTGAGTCCACAATCACACCTAACCACGACAGTCATTACTGCTAACACTGTCAGCTGCATGGCCAGCTCCTTTCTACTTTTCTGTCCAGTATTTCCAGAGTCTGTGAAAAAAAAAACTAACCAAAGGTGAGGGAAATAAAAGTTTGTCCTTTTGTTTCCACATTATGTGTGTGAATGTTTGGTTCCCATCTGAGAAAAAAGAGGCAATGTCTGGAGGAGAAGACTGTTGCTTATAAGCTGCAGAATCCTGTCTCATACCAAGGTGTGCTGATTTTCCCCCGGCAGAGAAATGGTTGGGAAGTCCCTGATTGCTGGTCTGGTGGTCCTTGTGGTGGCTGCAGTGAGCCTGTTCCTGGGGGTGTTCATGGGTTTGGGGAAGAAAAACACACCTCTCACTTCAGACCACTTCTACTCAAAGGCCGCCGTGGCTGCTGATGCTGGAAAGTGTTCAGAAGTGGGGAGGTAAGAAGACGTATAGCAGATGCTTTGCTCCTCTGTGCACTTTCTAGCTGTTAAGTGTATTCTCTTGTTTCCAGGGACATTCTGAAGAAAAATGGCTCTGCTGTGGATGCTTCCATTGCTGCCTTGCTGTGCGTTGGCCTTTTGAACGCTCACAGCATGGGCATCGGAGGAGGGCTCTTCTTTGTCATCTATAACGCTTCCACAGGTGAGCGTGAGTCATTAGTTAGAAATTCTCAGCACAGCCAACTGAGGAGACGCTGATCAATCAGTCCTCATTTTCTTCTCAACAGGGAAGGTGGAAACCATCGATGCGAGGGAGACCGCGCCCATGAATGCCACTGAAGACATGTTTGGCAACAACACCAAGCTTTCTCGTACAGGTGACACCTAGCTGTGCGCTGCTGGAGTATTTCCCAGGCACCGATTGGCCAAATATAGACAAGATTTCATTTAATTCTCTGAAGTTGTTGCAGCTTGATTTAAAGTCCATCCAGCTCTTGTCAGATGTTCTCACATTCTTAGCAACCTCCCATACACCCCTGCACCTTTTTCAGGTTGCATTAAAAACAATCTGGGATGAGCAGAACACTTTATCTATAGATGTCACACTATCTTGATGTCTCAGCACGGTGGTGTCTCACTCAGAGAAGGGATAGAACGAGGGAGCTTGTGAAATTTAAACCAGTGGTCCTGCTGTTTCTGCGTGACAGGTGGACTGTCCATAGCCATTCCAGGAGAGATCCGTGGTTATGAGATGGCACACAAAAGGCATGGACGGCTGCCATGGAAGGAGCTGTTTGAGCCCAGCATCGCCTTGGCTCGTGATGGATTTCCAATTGGAAAAGCCTTGGCTCATGCAATCTTCAAAAGCAAGGATTCCATTCAAGGAGATGCCAACATGTGGTGAGGATGCTCCTTATGTCTGAATATTTAATCATATTAATTGGTGGCTGTGGCTCAGAAGGTAGAGCAGGTCACCTACTAATTGGAAGGTTGGTGGTTCAATTCCTGGCTGCTCCGGGCTGCATGCCAAAGTATCCTTGGGCAAGATACTGAACCCCAAGTTCACTGGGGTGACATCTGGAAATGACCAAAAATAGTCACCTGCCCTATAAAGGGTTAAATAACTTATTGGCTCTGAGAATTTTTTTTTTCTAAATATAAAACCTCAGTAGTTTGAGTTCTAATTGAGCCTTTTCCCAACAGTTTTAAAGACGACCCTTTCACAAGAAGAATTTTTTTAAAGCTGCAGGAGTTCCTTTAATTTAAATCTTGCATCAAGATTGACCAGCTGTGTTCTGTCCAGTTGTCATTATATATTAGTACATATACAAATAATGAGGTGGAGCTAATAGCTTGGGCTTCAGACTGCTCTAAATCAACTTTATTCAGACAGGGGGTGAATTGATGGTCTGCACCGAGCCACAGCATAAGTTAAATAAGACTCATTTTGGACCGTGAATCATGCAAAGTTACTCTAGAGAATCCAAGAATAAGAATATGGAAATGAGCATAATAGGTTTGCTTAAACAGAAATCAGAGGTATCAAACTTTGCATCTCAGTCTTGGATAGAAAGGAAATGTGTAATTCCTGTGTTCATGTTGAACTGTTCCTTTAACCTCCTAAGACTCTAACCTCCACGTATGACGACGTTACATTTTGGCTTTGCTGCACCTTTATACTTCATTCTGCTCAGTGTTATACTTTAAGCCATGTTGACTTTGTTGTGTTATGCTGTAAAATAAACCCACTGTGCCCATCTGAGGATTTTTTTTCTACAAAAATATGTAACAAAATACAACTTCCTGTTTGAAGAGGAAGCTTAGTTTATATAGATATCAGGTCCATCTAATCAAATATCTCATAGATTTAAAAAATGCCTCGTAAACGGGGGCTCAAGTCTCAGGATGTTAAAACGACTTTGTGAAAATTATTCAGGCCTGACTTGGTGGCATCTGTTTCATTTCTGCACCCTCATTTTTCTTTTCTTTTCTTTCCCAGCGAGGTGTTTTGTGATTCTCAGAAAAACATCCTGAAGGAAAACGATATTGTTAGATTTCCGAAGCTGGCTGACACATACCAAAGAATAGCAGAAGAGGGGCCTGATGTGTTTTATAATGGGACAATGGCACAGAGCATCGTTGAGGACGTCCAGGCTGCAGGTGCTCTGCGGTTTCCTCATCCACTGATGCCTTTGATTGTTACTCCTCACCTTGAAATCACTACGACACTTTTGTACTTGTTCCAGGTGGTATCATCACCCTGGATGATTTGTTGGAGTACCAGCCCGTGCTGAATGAGAACCCTCTGAAGCTGAATGTTGGGGAATACACCATACATGTCCCAGATGCCCCCTCCAGTGGTCCTGTGCTGGCACTCATACTCAACATAGTGGATGGTGAGCAGGCTGGCTGAGTGTTTGTGCAGCCACGCAGAAGAGAGGATGTCAGGTTTCCCCAGGTCGTCTCTGGAATGTTTCTCTGCCTGCTTTGGAAGCAGAAAACTGAGCTGCTGCTTAGTTCTGCCTGCCAAATTTAATTTACCATCAACACTCCATCTGTTTAGGCACAGAATCATTAAGCAATGCCTCAAATAAAAAGTGGCATCATTCACTTAAAATGAGAGCTAACGCTGAATGTGTTCATATATGGAGTTGGAGGGGCACGCGTCCACACATTTATGCTATTTGTCTTGCAGTTTCTAAATAACATGTCAGTATTAAATAAATTGTCAACTGACAGTCATTCCCTCCACCTGAGATCTTCCTGTGGATACATTGCAGGGTACAACTTCACAGACACAAGCGTCTCCACAGCGGAGAAAAAAACTCTGACGTACCATCGCATCGTGGAGGCCTTTCGTTTCGCTTACGCCAAGAGGAGCAGACTGGGGGACCCTCGGTACCTCAACATTACTGATGTAAGGGCTCATGCTATAATCCTGTTCATTCTTCAAGGCTTTTTTTAAGCATTTACAGCATCATTTTTTCCTCATTGTGACCATAAAATTGTCTCCTGGAAACTCTTTAATGGGATTAGAGTGTGAAATGCATAAAAAAAAAAAAATCTCTTCTCCTCTTCAACTGACTTGTTTTGCTCCCTACAGCTAATCCAAAACATGACCTCAGACTACTTTGCCGATGGCATAAGGAGCAAAATTACAGATGACACGACCCACCCAGACAGCTACTATGAGCCTGACTATTTTGTTCCAGACAACCACGGGACAGCTCATCTGTCAGTCATTGCTGAGGATGGGAGTGCTGTGGCAGCAACCAGCACCATCAATCTATAGTGAGTTTATCTGACACAACAGACAGTAAACGTGCCTTTCAAAAGTCCTGTATGTAAATGACCTGTCTCCCCTACAATGTAGCGCATTTACTGCATGTTGTGTGATTTTTATTTTTCCAGTTTTGGGTCAAAAGTCATGTCTCGATCTACCGGGATCATTTTTAATGACGAAATGGACGACTTCAGCTCTCCATACATGACCAATGGGTTTGGAATCCCTCCCTCGCCCAACAACTTCATTCAACCAGGTGTGGCTGAACTGAGTTATCGCTCTTGTATTACTGAAATCCCGTGTAAGGCAATGACCTTTAGAGACATGTCAGTGTTGATGCATATCAGTGTTTTCTAAGTTAAACCTCATGTTTTTCAAAAAGACTCTTGACTCTCTGTTTAGGATGATTCAGAGGTGGTGATCTCATGAGCCTTTTACTCATCCTCAGTGTTGACATACAATGAGCTAATACCATCTCACTCTGAGGATCACTGGCTTGTTTATGCTATTTGTCTTGCAGTTTTTAAATAACCTGTCACTGACTTCTAGCACGATAACGGACTACTTCAGATTAGGCCAACAAATTGTCTCAAATAGATTGATGTAATTGTTTATAGCTGCTGAAACTCGGCATTAAACTTTGAGGCAGTCGAATCCACCTTTTAAAAAAACAAAACAAAAAAATCTTTCTAGGCAAGAGGCCGCTGTCTTCCATGTGTCCCACTATCATCTTTGACAAAGAAAACCAAGTGAAAATGGTTGTAGGAGCGTCCGGGGGCACAAAAATCACCACAGCGACAGCATTAGTAAGTCTAATTCATTCAAAAGCATCCCCATCCTGCAGACTTGGCTATGTGAAACTTTCCGTGTTGTTTTCTGGCTTAAAAACAGGTCATCCTGAACTCCTTGTTTTTCAACTATGACCTAAAGAAAGCCGTGACTGAGCCGCGACTTCACAATCAGCTTAACCCAAATATGACAGTGGTGGAGCAGGGCTTTGAAAAGGTGGGTCACACAGGCCGACACGCAGATGGCAAAACAGCTTGGTAGTATTGTAGTAGTATCATAAGCAAAGGAAGCCACACATGTGACCGTGCATTTAGTTTAATGTACCATAACTATAAAACTCAAGGTGAAAACACCTGAAATGTTAAAACTGAATCAAGCAGTGTGTGTGTGTTTTAGAATGCAGCATTTTGCTAATTAGCTGATGGTGGTGGGTGTTGATCAGATTGGCGCTAAATGCAAATTGATCACATGAACTATAACAAATGACTCTGATGGTAGCCTGAATGTGCACTGACAATCCTTTAATTTGTTCTGAGCTATTTCCTGAAAAATGCTCAGCTGCTCGTGCCACAGTCTCAGTTCTCAGCCCAGCCTGTGGTAAATACCCCAACCTGATTTTCTCAATTATCCAAAATGAAAAAAAATTTTTTCTTTCCCCCCGTGTGTGGCCCTTAATCATATTCTTGATCCCTAAATTGGCAGTTGGTCATGAAAACTGAGAACTCTTGCACTAGTCACTGGGATTCATCCTGTGGGCACTACGATCTGTACATTTTTAGACATCGCTCTAGCACGGCTAAAAACACACAGCAATGATATTTGATAACAAGGAAAGGAAATTTAGTGTTTCCTCCTGTATTACCAAGTCTCAGATTCGTGCACGTTGACTTTTACAAATGTGCCAGCATCCAGGTGAAGTAAAGGTAAGTAATATTTCCAGATATGTGCTGTGCGTTAGAAAACAAACTCCTGCAAAAAGACTTTCTCTGTGTGGGTGTGTGGTGATATCACGCTAGAGTGTCCTGGAGGGTCTGGCCCAGAAGAACCATGTAACGCAGCTGCTGAGGACTCCAGACTCTGTGGTCCAGGCCGTGGTGCGGCAGGGAGAGCGCCTCTGCGCGGAGTCTGACCCCAGGAAAGGAGGCTACCCGGCGGGATACTGAGCATCCCTTCAGTCTCTTCTCAGCTCCCCTCAGCGAGGACGGTCTCCTCAAAGACACTCGGACAGAACCACAATGAAACGGTGTCTGCACTGAAGACTTAAGCAATATTTAAGCTAAGGAGACACAGCCACTGCGCCTTCTCTGAGATTAATTTCTTTTAATCAAACATGGAAATTGACTCCACTTCAATACCTCTTTTACTCAATTATTTAAGATTACTTTATCTTTTTTTGGGGGCATTACTTTTGTGTTCTGAAGTAAAATGAGAGGTTGTATCTGGTTTGACTCTTGTATCATCACTGCTGGATACTGGTCAGGAGGGTTGTGTTTTGAGGACTGAAGCAGAAACCATTTGAACATTAAGTTCAGTTCATGTATGACATCACTATTATAAACATCCAAATATATACCAACATTGGTAATGTCATTAAGAAATGTTCATAGGTTTCAACACCAAGTCGTGGGTTGTCCATGTAGTAATTTCATTTCTTTTATAAGGAAAAACTATTGTTAATAACTGGACAATTTGTCTGAAAATGGAGGGTTTGTTTATGTGAAACTGGTAAGAGGAAAAAAAAGAGCATCAGTTAAAAAAAACAGCTGCAAGCAGGTATACCATGGAGACATCTCAGGTTGTTTGCCTGTTTTACTAAAATGTCTACCTACATCTTTCTCCTGGCGTAAGCTGATCGTGAAATGGACATTATTTAAAAGGAAACTCGCCGTGTTGTTTTCTACCGTGACACTATCACTTCTGAATTGTAAATGTTTAATATCGAGTAGAGGTTAAGTCGATGTATAGTGTATTCTGAAAAATACATTTGCAGATATATTTTTCTAAACATGCATTGTTCATATGCCATGTTTGTTGCCATGCTTGTTATTAAACACTTTGAACAAAGATGTTATATTTTACCATAGACGCTGTGCTATTTCTGAACTGGACTATTTGGCAAGAAATCACCCTCAGGATTCAGAATCGGAATGACCCAAAGATTCAACGGTAGCAAAAATCTGTCTGTATACCAGCGCTATCATCATTTGGTCTAATTTTTAAAAAAGCAATCGTCAAAATACAAAACTGAAGAAAGCACCTAGGGCTGCTGTGGTGTTTTTAGCTAAATGCCACTCGTACTGACATGTTAGGCAGGCAATGTGTTTACACTAATAGAACGTTTGCTAAATAACAGACAATAATTACAGCTGAGGCTTATGGAAATGTCAACAGTTACACAGGTTACAAATTCGAGTACTTTGCTCAAATTAAGAGGATCTCTGGAGTCACCGAATTCATCTTAATGGGAAAATGCACTGCTACGTAGCAGTTTCAGCTGCTTTGGTGTTACTGAAATTAACAGGTGCACTAGAGGGGCAACAATGAGACAACCCCCAAAACAGGAATGGTTTAACAGGTGGAGGCCGCTGACATTTTCCCCTCCACATCTTTTCTGACTCTTTTAAAACTAGTTTTGCATTTGGCAAAACAGAGTCACTGCTGGTAGGATGAGGTGATACCTGGACTCCTCCAAGATGGCACAGCAATACGTGCCATTGCCAGAAGGTTTGCTGTCTCCCAGAACAGTGGGGGAGATTCCAGGAGACAGGCAGCTACTCTTGGAGTGCTGGACAGGGCCTTACCCCATGAAAAGGAACCGTATCTGCCCCTTTGTGCAAGGAGGAACAGGATGAGCACTGCCAGAGCCCTACACATGACCAACAGGCCACTGGTGTGAATGTCTCTGACCAAACAATCAAACACAGACTTCATGAGGGTGCTCACTGCCCAGCACCGTGGAGCCCGATTAGCATTTGCCCTAGAAAACCAGAATTTGCAAATCCACCACTGGCGCCCTGTGCTTTTCACAGATGAAAGCAGGTTCACCCTGAGCACATGTGACAGACATAAAGGGGTCTGGAGAAGCCACAGAGAACTTTATACTGCCTGTAACATTGTTTAGCACGATTGGTTTGGTGGTGGGCCTGGGGAGGCATATTCATAGAGGGATGCACAGACCTCTACAGGCTAGTCAACAGCACCCTGACTGCTATTAGATATCAGGATGAAATCCTTGGACCCATTGTCAGACTACACTGGTGCAGTGGGTCCTGGGTTCCTCCTGGTTCACAACAATGACCGGCCTCATGTGGTGAGAGTATGCAGGCAGTTCCTGGAGGATGAATGAATTGATATCACTGACTGGCCTCCACACTTGCATGACCTAAATCCAATAGAACACCTCTGGGACGTTATATTTTGGTCCACCTAAGACCGTGCAGGAGCTCAGTGATGCCCTGGTCCAGATCTGGGATGAGATTCCCAGGTCACCATCCATTGTCTCATTAGGAACATGCCCCAACACTGTCGGGCATGCATACAAGCACGTGGGGGCCATACAAACTAATGAGTATCACTTTGAGTTGCTGCGATGAAATTTCAGCTAGATGGACTAACCTGCCACATAATATTTTCACTTTGTCGGGGTGTTTTTGAATTGAGCCCTCCATAGGTTGATAATTTTCATTTCCATCAAACGATGTGGCATCCTTCCGTTCCTAACACATTACCCGGTCCATATCTATACAGATATTCAGCATGATTTTTTTTCCCATTGAGATCGGATGTGATTTCAAAGTGTCCCTTTAATTTTTTGACACATTTTACTATGAAGCTCATGGTTACACAAGAATTATGCTTTGTGATGACAACAAATATCTGCACCAGACTTCCTGCTGATCCAATCAGCAGCTGCTAAGATAATTCAGTCTGGATCAAAACTGTGGACTGACTGAAAAACAGCCATCTTTAAAGCCTCACTGCTACAGCTGCCTACAAACTACAGACTGTATTTAAAAGACCTCAGTGTTAGCTTTTGGACAGGCACCATTTTTTTCTTTTAATTAATTTTAATTTAATTAGTTACTAGGTGAGGTAATGATGTGAGATTGCGTGCAAGTGAAAATATTTCAGTTACAGCAAAAAATTTGCTTCACGCTGTGTCGTAAAAACCAAAACTGGGATTCTCCCAGAGTGTGGAGAGGCTCCTGATGCCAGTGACAATTAGAAAAGCGGTTGGAACTATAAGGTACAACTTCTCTTTAAGGTGGACAACAAAAAGGAGAGGTCCTGGAGAAAAGGGAGTGAAATTGTAGGACTTAATGGTGAGTTGGCTGTGAGGGGTGAATATTTGTGGCTTTCCAACATGAATAAATGCAAGTAATGCAAGAGTGATTAACAGTGCAATGAACACAGATATTTAGTGCTAAGAGCCTCTGAAAATTCTGGAATTTCCTTCTGTACTTCTGTACTTTATTTTTCTGAGACCATTTTATTTTTACTACCTATAGTTTTACACAAATATCTGTACTTTTGTATACAGTTATTAGTTTAGGTTTAACACATTTGAGGTAAGTTTTTATTTCACATCATGGCTCACAAACTGATCTGAAACTAAATGGAGCGAACAATAACCCAGAGAAGGCAATCCTATTGGTGAATCCATCACCGGCGCTTACTGCGGCTGAAGAAATGAAAGAGGCTAAAACATATAATTTCAGCATCATTTATAGTGCGATACTCAGGGGTTAGAGTAGTGGGAACCATATGGAACAGCATTTCTGGTGCAGATATCCATAAGTTTTGGTCATGGTACTTCAGCATCTAGCTAGTGCTATAGAAAAGGAGTGAGTTAAATAGGAGTAATATTTTTAGGTGGCAGGTAATTTAAAATGGAACATTGCTAAAAGCTCGACAAATATGAGCAGACACTGCTAGCTAAAGGTCCAGCTGCTGTATTTCCCAGAGAGAGAAAATTATGAGAAGGAGATGAAGATGTAAGAAAGAGGACAGGAGAGGATGAAGAGAGTTTATTTTTTAAAAAGGTAAGAACTGCTCTGACATTTGATAAACTGGAAATTTAAAGCTTTTATATAATATCTTCATTCATTTGAGAGTTTTTTGAACAGATAATAGATACATAAGTTGTTTTTTCCATGTGAAACATCCTGAAAAACAAATTGAAGTATACTAACCTTTTTGCTATTCAAAGGTTGCATGAAAATACTAGACAATTTAGTGCAGGCTACAATGGTTAGATCACAGTAACTATGATGGAGTGGTGCAGGGCAGCTGTGGTGTTCATGGTCAATGAGGGTTACGTATAGGGTAGCAGACATCAAATTCAATTTAAGGTAAGTAGACTGGTTCTTATAGCACTTTTCTACTTGAGCACTCAAAGCACTTTATACAGCATGCCTTCATCCATCCATTCACACAGCACTTTTTGCTACATCTAAGTGCTTTCTATCTAACATTCACACACGCCAGTTAACACACATCAGGGTTCAGTATCTTGCCCAAGGATACATTGGCATGCAGACTGGAGCAGCCAGAGATCAAACCACCAACCTTCTGATTAGTAGATGACCTGCTCTACCTTCTGAGGCACAGCCACCCCAAGCTTACAGCACCTGGTACTCCCAGGCGGTCTCTCATCTAAGTACTAACCAGGCCCGACTCTGCTTAGCGTCCAAGATCAGACAAGACCAGGCACGCTCAGGGTGATATGGCCATAAGGTGATGATGCTGATTAGAGTCACTCACTGAATTCCATCTTTATACTGTACAGAGGTTGGAAATCAACCATAGAGGTCACAATAGAAATTTTTGTGACTTATTTTAAGGGATTCTTTTTTTTACACACTGCAATGCTGATCGGAGGGTTACCCCACCTGCCGAGTCTTTAACCCCTGACTGCACTCATTTTTGTGTTTAGGTGTCAAAGCAAAGTGACCCATCTACACTGCAGGGAACAGCAAATAAAGCTTTTTTTAATTTATTCCCTTTGTTTTTCTCTGCTTGTGTGAATTCATTAGAATTACAATTTAAGTTGACACAAAGTTTGCATTCCCTTATATTAACATTGCTTCATTATATTAAGACACGAGGTTCTGTTTTGTTTGTGCAAAAACAGCTGGTACGTCTGACAAAAAGCTGTTTTACTTTTATACTTTGAGAACATTTCAGTCTGTAGTTTTTTTTACTTTTGCTTGAGTTAAAATGTTGAATCGTTACTTCAGCTTTTACCAAAGTATTTGTTAACACAAGTATCACTTTTATTCATTATAGCCATCCATTTTCTTCTGCTTATCCAATTCAGGGTTGCAGAGGAGGGGGCTATCCCAGCTGACACAAGGCGAGAGGCAGGGTATGTCCTGGACAAGTTGCCAGTCTGTCGCAGGGCTAACAGGGAGAGGCAACCATTCACACTCATATTCACACCTTTGGGCAATTTAGAATCACCAATTAACCTAACCCCACTGACTGCATGTCTTTGGACTGTGGGAGATTTTTTGACTTGCTAAAAACCAACTCAAAACAGCTGGCACAGTGGAACTAAGACATTATGAAATAAGTACTGATTGTACAGTGGCTATAGACTAATGACAGCAGTCTCCAGATTGGTTCCCTATTGCCCTGACTTTAACTATAACACAGGAAATGATATCTACCAAGGAAACGGTGCAATCTTGCACAGAAAACGAGACATTTTATTTTTTATGATAGCTACCGATTTCCATAATAGATGCTGGACCTGGAGTAACAGTACTTTACCTTCCTTTTGGGGGAGGCAAAGAAGTCAAAGAGGGAGTGTCACAGAAACTGCAAGTAAGACAAGCATGAAGCTTAAACAGCCTTTCGCTCGATGAAAAACACTCAGGGACTTGATGGGGTCAAAAGTGACATTCAGTTGGATTATCTCCACTAGATCAGTGAGAAACAAAACCTGCCAACTCACTGGGGAGGGGTGCAGGGGAACCTGTCTATTGCCACTTTATATTTAGCATTTAAACTATGCAATGAATTTTGCCACTAGACTATTACCTCCCTATTGAATCAGTAGATCATACACAGTGAACAACCTGACGAGTCTTATGCACTTTTTGTGACCTGGCTAAAAATATGCACTGAAAGCCACTATTCTCTATGTTACCACACAGCCCCTTTATAAACTGAGGAACTGGTCCATATAGTCTGCCCGCTGATGCTTGCAATTATGCTAAACATGCAAATACAAGTATTTTATGGCTCTGTGCCTGAAAGCACAGCACTGTGGTATTTACATAGAAAACAAGGCTGCCTTTACTAGAAATCTATCTGTTTATCAACTGAAGAACAGGAAGCCAAACACGCCACTTAAACTAATTCAACAGGAATTTTCAGGGGTCGAGCGCAGATGGTAAACGAGAAATCTTCTGTCAACACTAGTGATTTCAGCAGTAAGAAAATAATCAAAAACAAATCTACTAAGATATGCACAACTGTCCCAAACCATAGCATGGAGATATTCTTTCTGCAGGTATTTCCTGTCACTTATGTTCCTACACTTGTGCCAGATCAAGTGAAAATTAAACAAGATGAGGCAAATTATTTTCCTGAAGGAAATGCAGTACGTAATGGATTAGATACCAGGCACAAACCATTAATTCAACATTATTGCCAGAAACAGCTCAGAAAACGGTGTCACATCTAAGTGGCATTTATATATATATATATATATATACATAAATATTATATATCTGTGTTGCGTTGATATGATTTCCTAATCCGGCATGTGACTTCATCAGTATTCCTCCTGCAAGATCAGAATCATCCGCACTACTGAACACATTAATCTCGTCACTAACTGTGATATTACCCTCATTCATCATAAAGCAGCGGGTAAATCAGCACGCCCCGTGTCAGCTGTTGATTTTTACCTACACAGGTGCATGGCATGTACTTCTGTCAGACTAGCTTCCTACGGCAGAAGCTATTAAAGTACCTTATCTTCAGGACCATCATTTAAATCCACACACGATCGTGAGTGAAGACACAATGGATACATTCTATCTCCCGGAAACTCATTTTTATTCATGGCTGCTGTCATGTTACATTTAGTTACCATCCTGGTACTCCGTGTGAAAGATTTCACAAACACCTCTGATTCAAAACAGTCATAAATGAAATGTTTTAGTGCCAGGAAACACAGGACAGAGCCTCACCACCATCTAGTGGTGAATTGCAGTGATTCCATTTGTGGTGAAATAGGGGGAGCAGTTTAGAGTCGCATGGAGACGGGTGGTGCTGGAGATTGCAGCTCCTGGTCCAGCAGCCGGAAGAGCATGGCACTTTTGTTGCACTCCAAGGTTTGTCCCAGAGAGTGGTGGAGCTGAGCCTGCAGATAGCGGACGTCCCGCAGCCGCTCTTTACAGTTCAGCTGGGTGAAATAGGCTCCGGCCTCGTTTAGAGTTTCAAGAGCCGAAGCTGCCAAACGCAAATCTGCCGGGACATAAGTGGCATTGTGCAAATGTAGATCAAAACCATGCAGCAGTGGACAAGTACCTGAGCAGGGGGGTGAGGTAGTGTGTAGGGGGTGGAAGTGTTACCTGCTTGCCCTTGTCTGTTTGGCTTGAACCCAGCCACGGCCATCTGACAACGAGCTGCCAGCAGCATGGCGCGACCTTTGTCCATGACTGCTCTGTGGGCCAGAATAGGTTCGATGGCTTCATGCAGCACATACAGAGCCTGCTCAGGAACCCCCAACATCAGCTGAAGAAAGGACAGAGAACAACTACAATAAATAAACCATGAGGTGATTTTTGCATAAGCTGGTATTTGCACAGATGACTCTATTTAATGTTGTGGCAAACCTGAGTAAAGGCCAGGTGAAGGATGGTTTCTGAGGCCAGGGATTGGAGGTGGTGCTGTCTAGCCAGAGCCAAGGCCTGCAGGAGGACAGGAAGAGCTGTGGAGAAGCCAGACGACTCCCAGTGGAGCTCAGCGGTGGACAGCATCACTCTGAATGAGACATGAAATGGCTTTCTATGATCTCTGAAGCATGAATGCCAAATTACATCTTTGGAGAAACATTTTTGTTGGTATCTTTACATTTTCTAGCAGAGCAGTTAAGTCTTGCAAGAGTAATACATCATTTGAACTTAATACCTTTTAAGCAAGTTTGATTTCACAAATAAAACTGATGGCAGAATAAGCGTGTTTACTCTGTGGGAATCAAGCTTTGAAGGAATGAAGAAAACTCGGGTCCTACCTGATAACCATCTCTGTACATTTAGTCTTCTCACAGCGAGCCTGCAGCTGCTGTAAAATGTGGTACGCTTCAGTGCTGCGATTGAGAGCCTTCAAAACCTGAGCTTTCCTGTCACCAACCACACTGTTATTGTACAACTGATATTACACTTTTATAAGACAGCTAATGTTATGAGATTCACTTCTTTGAGTTACCTGTAAAGACCTTCCGTTTGGTTTAAGGCAGCGATAGCTGCGACTAGAGGCTCTGCTAAGTGGTATTTCCCTTCGTTCATGTGTCTCTCAAACTGGATTTTCAGATCACACAGCATCCAGAGCTGGATTTGGGACACAAAATAACTTCATTATAGTGGAATTATACCATGAATTACAGGAAGAAGTAACTTTGGGAGGTTTGTTTTACTGTGCGAGAATGATTCAAATCTACACTGCGCAAAAAGATTAAGTGAACACTTGATCAGAGTGTAACACAAACCATTGTGAATCCATCTCACCTGCTTTGGTGCAAATGAAAGTGCACTGGAGAGTCAACAATAAGACAATCCCCATAAAGTGAATTGCTTCAAAGATGGAAGGCAAAGACCATTGCACCAGAACTGGCAGATCCACTATTCTGTTCACAGATGAGAGCAGGTTCACAGTGAGCACGTGTCAGATGTGGAAGAGTCTGGAGACATTGTGGCAAATATTATGATGCCTGCAACATCATCTGAGAAGATAAGAGGGCACCAGTGGCAGACCTGGCAGTTCCTGTGTTCTCTGGCGAATACCAGTTGAGCTGGAAGGTGCTGGGCTGTGAGCACAGGTCCCACTAAAGGATGCCGGGCCCTCCTGCCACCCTCGTGAAATCTATTTCTAAAAGTCTGGTCAGAAACATGCACGAGTAGCCCACTGGAGGTCATTCTGTAGGGCTATGGTTGTGCTCCTCCTTGCACAAAGGAGCAAATATTAGTCCTGCTGCTGGGTTGATGCCCTTCTACAGCCCTGTCCAGCTCTTCCCACCTAACGGTCTGTCTCCCGGGATCGCCTCCACACTCCTGGGACTGGGAGGCAGAGAAAACACTCTTGTGACTGCATATATGGTTGTACCATCCTTGAGGAGCAACCTGAATGGGCTGCAGGTACCATCTCATGCTACCAGCAATAAAAAGAACACTAGCAAAAAAGCAAAACTATGGAAAAATCAGGCCGGCGGGTAAGGAGAGAGCAATGGTCTGTGGCCACCACCTGCTAAACAATTCCCTTTTGGCAGTTGTGTTGTTGCCTCTCCAGTGCACCTGTTGTCACTTTGATTTTCACCAAAGCCGGTAAAATGTATTTGTAATGGTTTGTTCTTAAGTGCACAGACTGATATCCCTGACATTTAACTCATTTTGTGTTACACTGTGATGATTAAGTGCTCCTTTAATATTTCAGCAGTGTGCTCCATTTTGTTAAGACACCATGTAAAATTGCAATTTAATAACAAATTAATTAAATAAAGCTAAAAAATCACAGTTAAACCGCAGGAATTTCTGTCTTCCACAGAGAGATCACCAACTGTTAGTTACAACAAGACAGCTACATCAGCAGGCATGACTAAAGCTTATTTTCCCAACTGCTGTAATTAAAAATTCAGAAAGTGACACACATGGTAATTAGTTTGCTATTTGACATAAGGAAGCAAAATATAATTATCATGGGGGGGGATCCTCCAACCTACTGCTAAATATCAGAGTAACTACATTTGCCATCTCAGCCTTTGGCTAGACTGAAATTAATGTGGTTTGCTGTGCTTCATCTACCTTTAAATCACTTATTTAATGGGAAAACCAGACACACAGCATTACAGAAATACACTGAATCCCTATAAACTATTGACACCCCCCCTCCCCTGGAATAAGGAAGCTGAAATAACACATTAATTTTTTGTTTTCAAAGCACAGGCTATATAAAAGATGTAGGTAGCCATCATAACATTATGATCCGGCGAGCATTTTGGCTCGAGTCCATCCTAAAGCATGCTCGTCTTTATCTTCCTCTCTGACTCTAACGGCGACCATAATGAACATCATGTTAAATTCAGTAAGACTTGAAACTGGCAACTGATTCTGTGAACACACCAGGAGAGCATTTAATGAAGTCACAGATTATGTGAGCCAAAGGAACATTTTCCCACAGATATAAATACAATCATCGCCTCCTGCTGGCTCATTCAAAGAATGTGGGTTTAAGGCAATCCCTTAAGTACGCCCACTTATTATGTACAAGGTAGTAAGTAAAATCTGTCATATGTGTCAATGATTTATTTTTTGAATTCTAAAAATATCTAACAAGGCTTTACAACAAGTTTTTTTGGGACTGAAAACTTAAAACTCTTATTTTTCAGCTTTGTCCTCTTTGCAGCTACTGCACTGACACACTAGGATACACAGTATGGTTCAGAGAAAGTACCTTGGCATGCTGTGTGTGAGGAGGAAACTGTTCTTTCAAATGCTGAATAATCTCTGAAACAGCACCGTAGAGGCCCTGCAACAAAAGCAGAGGTACACGGGACCACGAGTCATGTGCTGAACTACACCCTTAGAAAGCAGACGGTCAATTTCCTTTAATGTCTAAAAGATATGCAACAGCAGGGCAGAGAGCAGGCAGACTAGATCAAATCAAATGTGTTACCTGCTCAGCGTGCAGCTCGGCCAGGTGACAGAGAACCACAGCGAAGGCCTCTGTGTTGTTCTGTTGGACCCCGAAGTTAACTGGCTCAAGACTGCTCATGTTGAGAAGCAGCTGGGCCTGCTGCAGAGACATCGTGCTGCAGGAGACGCAGGAGGCCACATTAATGACTTACAAAAGAACATGTTTTTCTGTTCCTGAAAAGTCGAACTCGTGAAGGAGATGTCTGGCTGTCCAAAATGTTAATCCATGCGTAAAACAGCAGACATTTCAGCCACTTCACAGATCTGATTTAATGTGAACGGGAAGAAGCTGCTGTGCTAGTACGCAGTCAAACGTGAGCAGAACTGACAACTGTGTGTTAGGGCGGCAAGGTGAGGAGCCTGACCTCTTTCCGTACATCCTCCATATGGACGTAGTCTGAGCCAGGCTGATCTCGATCAGCTCCGACAGACTGTGCTTCCAGTGAAGAATGTCTGTGTCCTTCAGTGCATCCATCAGTTTGTGTGCTGTTTTACCCTGTGTCGCCCCCTGCTGGACCAATGACTGAATGCCGAGAGATGCCAAGTACTGCAGGGGAAGTGAGCCAATCATATTTTAAAATCTAATAATAAATCAATTTCAGCGAGGAAATGTGATGCTTTGTTGCTCATGTGTTACCCAATTAGGATTAGATGTTTTTATTTTCTGCACAGAATTCTCTGAAATTTTAAATGCTCATGAAAATTGGGCCAAAGCGATTTACAAATAAAGAGCCAAACCACTTTAATACAGGAATTCATTTGTGACACCTCGTGTTGCACTCACCGGCAGGCAGAAATGGGCAGCCATTTTCACCGAATCCTCAGTTAGCACAGTGCTGTCAGAACCCTTCATCTGTTCCAGTGTGTAGAGCCAACTCTGATGGGGGAGAGCGTGTTAGATTTAGACGTAATTAACAATCCATCATGGCACAATCACTGAAGTGAAGATAATGAAGTGGGAACTGTTATACCAGACAGTGCTGCAAGCACACATGATCATTGGACTCCTGGGCAATCCGGATAGCCTCCTGTAGAGCCAGATCCGCCTGTTGACTAACAGGAAAGAAAAGGCAAAACATCTTTGTAAGAGCTGCATTTATTCTTTTCTAAGGAACTTGTCCACATACTTGGACTCCTCTGACTCTTGTACTCACTAATGGCCGAAGCGACAGTGCAAGCTTGCCAAGTTAAGAGCAGCGTAGCGGAGACTTCGACCATAGCCCTCGTCCCCATTGCTCTTTCCATCATTTCCAGACAAGATGAGGCGATCAAAATAATGTAAGAGACTGTGGGCTGACAGGAAGATGTCCTGAACTCTCATGCTGTTCAAGTAGTTGAGATAATGCTGAGGAGAGAGAAAATGGAGCTAATGAAGGACATACTGACCCCCGGACTGATCTGGTTAGAGTCGGGAAAAGTTAAGGAGTTGAACCTCACCGCTTCAGCAAAATCAGGGTTAAATTTCAGCATGTTGTTGAGCTCCTCCTGCAGAGCAGCGGGCTTCAGGGCTTTATTTTCATCATTCTTTAGTAGATATGCCTGCAGAAAGAAACACGCAAGTGCCTGTAAATACTACAACAGAACATTATTTATTGCATGAAATCTGTTGATATGAACAAGACTTTTAATAAGTAGTTCAAATTCATAAGAGTGCAATCTACAGGTGAATGGGCTAACCATTTCACACGTATGTAACCATGAAATGTCCCAGTAGATTACTCGCACAAATACCGTGTTTCAATATGCAAATGGGTCATTATATTTAAATTTGCACTAATTTGCATACTTGTTGACAACAGAAACAGAAACGATGGATAAAACCCAACTTAAAATTGTTTTTCCATTTTAGACTCAAACATTATTACAGATGGGATTTTGGATATCTGCTTTAATCTCTCTATAAAACACAAAATTGTCAACAGCCAGAAAAAGTCCATTTTCACCATGTTTCAAGAGATAAAATGTTCTGGAAATCTGGCACTGAAGGATAATTATATACAAACCGCTCTTCTAAAAACCTTCAGAATATGGAATGGAACAAAACTGGAAAATTTGGCAGCACTGCTCAGGTCGAGTTTTCAGACTCTCAAAACTCACTTTAAGAAAATGGCCTTTGAAGAAATGCCCTGATAACTCGCATGCATTTGAAATACAGTTTTTACTGAGCTCACCATGAATCTTCCCAAGTTGCAAGTTCTCTGAAAGTTATGTTTAAATATGCATAAACATGACCCAATTTGAATAAATGTTCAACAGACAAATATAGTAAAATACAGAAGAGACAGTAATGCCGCATATACACTGGAAGCAATTTGCAGCAATGAGAGACCATAAAAACTGAACATTTGGCAACTTGGGGTGTTTATCAGGAGTTGGGCTTGGCCTCTTAGTTCTAGTGAAAGGAACTCTTAATGATTCAGCATACCAAGACATGTTGGACAATTTCATGCACCCAACTCTGTGGGAACAGTTTGGGGATGTCCCCTTCCTGTTCCAACATGACTGCCCACCAGTGCAAAGTCCATAAAGACATGGATGAGCCAGTTTGGTGTGGAAGAACTTGACTGGCCTGCACAGAGTCCTGACCTCAACCTGATAGAACACCTTTGGGAAGAATTAGAGCAAAGACTGCAGAGCAAACTGCTTCCAGTGTGTAATCGCCTTAAGTCTTGAGATCAACACTCACCTGTCTTGCAAGAAAGTACTCTGCTTGTTTTTGTGAGAGGGGACCTCTGCTTGGAGTATTGTCACTTCTGCAACACAAATTAGGAGGTGAAGCCAATCAAAATGTGATGCCAAAAAGTTTAAGGAAGGTTAAAACACTGATGTTTATTTCACTCACTGAAGCTCTGACTCGTGCAGTACTGTGTCCATCTCCTCCTTGTCCACTCTGTCACCTACAGTATCATCAATGCTGGTGAGGTCCATCTCAGAGTCATCTGCGACCAAGGCCGGCACCTGGCCGTCCACAGGCTTGGCATAGTGACTGTGGTAGTAGTGCTGCAGGGACTTGTACAGCTTGTAAACTTGACTGAAAGATAGCTTGTTGTAGGCCAGAAGCATGTGTCTCATAAAAAGACCTGAAAAACAAACAAAATATTAATGCAAACTGTTTTAATGACAACTCTCAAATCAGACTTTCACTGACTATCAATCTGATGGGCTGCCATTAAGATGCAAATTACTCACCTACTACACTGGTTTTATAAGCTTCGGTATCAAAAGCTGTGAAAGGAGTGGGAAGAGTAGAAAAGAAGTACTCCATGTCTTTCAGCTCTCCATCTGCCATTTCATGAAGCCTTTAAAAGAAAAAACAACAGTGTGATCAACTACAACATCAGTATTTTAACAATGTCGTGATATTACAGTGTCTGCATAATGTCAGGCTTGTAGGTTATTACACGTGTACATACAGCATCTTTTTCCTTCACAAATGATACAATGAAATCAACTGGTACAACTTTCAGAGGCTTTGAAAGCACCAGTAACCCAATTACTGGTGAACACAGCGTACCTCAGTTTGACAGCATATGCAGTCTGAGGGCAACACTCCTCCAAAGTCTTGAGGAACTGGCCAAGAGTTAGGTCTGGACCCTGGTAGACCACAATAAGCCAAGGTAAGCAATGCTTCAACAAGGCAGATACCGGGTAACTCCAGACAATGATAAAAACCAACCTGCTGCAGGGGTAAAATGAGCTTGTTAAGTCGCCTTCTCTCTGGCAGCGTTATCTTGGAGGCAGTCATTTCATGCAGCAGCGCCAGCACGGAGATTTTATACGGAGTCACCCAGTCTTTAATGCCAAAGACGTTAGCATGGACCACTCCGTTCGTCATCATAGGATTGAAATACAAGCTTTCGTGCACACTCGCCATCTTCAGCGCGTTTCCATCCACGCTGATGCGCGCTGGGTCAACATTTAACAGAGAGAAAAGTAAACGACAGCCAGCAGCCGCAAATTAGCAGCTGCGGCGGCGGCGGCAGCTAGCTAGTTAGCAGCAACCTGGCTCACCAAGTTAATTTAACGCTAGCTAAGTCGTTTAAAAAGTAAAAAATACATCAGCGCCAATGTACGGCTAACCCGCAGATGAAGCTTCTTAATGACAGAACGCAGATGTGTCAGTCTTGTGAATAAATTTGGCGTAATTTAAACGTGTTAAAACATTTTCCCTCTTTGCTTTCAAACCGCCCTCCTTCTGTCGCCTGAAAAATACGTCATATAGAGACTGACTTTTTTTAAATTAAACTTTATTTTCATGCTCCAAGAGAGACTATAGCGACAGAGAAAACTAGTGGAAATTGCGTTAAAGGAACGACTTGCAGCACATTTGAGAGGTTATTCCCGTCCTAACCATAAGCGCATCTTTTTTTTTACGATCATCACCGGAAAGCATTATTATGACTCTGCACTGCCCCCTGTGGTAACTATATGTAAATGAACTTTTAAAAAGTGTCAATGGTGGAGTTGGTGCGGCGTCTCGGACGCCATACGACACTTTTCAAAGTGAAATAATCAAACATTATAGTATTTAAAATTTTGACTGTTAGTGAAACGGATGCTAAATGTGTTTATTTAACACAAAAGCACAAAGGTGTCAACCTGAAATGTGGGAGGTGTGTGGTGTATCCTCTGTGTATACATAAATAAAATGTATTAAACCTTTTCATTAATTTCCAGCCTGACTACAGTACTATGCAAAAGTCTTGAGCCAGCCCTCATTTCTTTATGTTTTCCTTCCAGGGAGTCAGACTTCCTTCTAATTTTTTAAAGTGCTCTTGAGTAATAGTTCCTCAGGCTTTCTGAAGGTCGGTCAAAGTTTTTCTTTGGACACTGGCTGCTTTTTCATGTATTTTCCTGTCCTTGTACCTGACCATTTCCAGAGGAAAGTTGTTTTGTTTGTTAAGCCACTTAACACTGACCGACGATTTATTTGAGCAACAAAAGGCTCCTAAGTCAAGGGAGGAGTCAGTGTTGTGCCTACACATAACAGACAACTTAGCAAAGAACCAATATTAGATTGTGTCTTTAGGCACTTTGTTACTAGCAGCCTGTCACAAAACAAATAATTTGTTCCCATTTCTTTAGTCTATGAAAAATGCCAAAGATAACACAGTTTGACAGGCACAAAATACAATTTTTGCACTAACAAGGTGATTCCCAAAGAGCTATTAGCTGACAAGTTGGCATATCTCAGCATGCTGTGTGGTGTGTCCTTAAAAAAATTGGAGGAAACTAGATGAGTGGCGATCAAAAGAAAAAAGCGAGCCTCAGCAGATGATCAGTATCCGAAAGTCATGTCTTTAAGAAATAGGAAAATATCCAGCAAAGCCCTGACACAGGACCTGAGCGATGCCTTCAGTTGGTCCATCTACTGTTCACTAAAGCCTCATCAGAAATGGTCTCAGTGGAAGGGTGGCTGTCAAGAAGCCATTCTTAAGGAAGGGAAACAGGAAGGAAAGGCTGATGTTTGCCGAAGTGTATAAGAACTGGACAGAAAATCAGCTGCAACAGGTCTGATGGAGTGATGAATCCAAATTTGAAATTGATTTGTTCTAATTGTTGTTAATATGTATGGAGGGAGAGGTCCAGCAGTTCTGGGAAACAGTGGAGGCTCTGCCAGGGTTTTTTACTGCATTTCAGCCAGCGGTCCTGGAGATCAAAACTGTCAACATTGATGGAATTGATGGAAAGTACAGTCAGATATTGATCCACTATGCAATGGTGGATGGTGGATGCAATGGTTGATCAACATTATTGAAGCAGTGTGAGATCATCTTGACATAGAACAAAGCAAAAAGGCAGCCAACATCCAAAGAAGAGCTCTGAATGTCCTTCAAGAAGCCTGGAGAACTGTTCCTGAAGACTACTTAGAGACAAGAAAGCTGCCTCAGAGAGATCAGGCTGTGTTAAAAAATAAAGGTGATCATATCAAATACTGACTTTCAAGCTCATTAGAACTGTACCAAACTCTGTTTTTGCCTTATATACCGTGTTTCCATTTATGTCTGCACATTTCAATAAATCACTGCAACTACTACTCATTTTCCATATTTGAGGAGTGGCTCAAGACTTTTACACAGCACAGTATTGTATGTCAGATTGATGACGTTACATGTTAACACATTTAGCCATTTTAACAATAAAATAAACACTAAAAAGTTTTTTTTTGTTTTTTTTTTTAGGTAGGATATCATTATTTTCAGATATTAGTGTGTGTGTGTTTGTGTGCATGTGCGTGTGTGCGTGTGTGTGTTTCCAAAATTTACCATAACTGTTACAAACTCTAATGTAGGCAGATTTAAAATGCAGCAGAGTAGCCTGTTCTCAGAAGATTACATTACATGTCTTATTTGGCAGATGGCTGTGACTGTCCTGGGAACACTGGAGCAGGCTCTCGGCCCCAGAGCTATGCTGGAGAGGGCCTTGTCTGTTTCTTCACACATCCTCCAGCAATACGTTGGTCATCTGGTGGTGGCGTGAACCTTAGCTGGATTATAACCAGCTTTTCAGCTGACTGGTGAGTGAAAGGTTAAAAAGGAATTTCCTGATTTCGTTACTGTGCTACATTTACGTCAGTAAATCCCAAAGCGCCGTTCGAGTTCACTGTTGTTTTTTTAAAAAACATTATGCATCAATCTGTGGATTTCTTACTGGCAATGAAAATCAGATTCTTTATACTAACTGCGAATTTAAGCTCGAAAGATTTAAACATCTATAGTTTACATTAATCAGCAGTAAAAGAAATCTGATCTTTGTCACGTCCAGCTAATAAGAGATTAATATCACGGGCAGCACTGACTGAATGGAAGCCATACAAATCCAGACCTGCAGCAAAAACACTGCTGTTAAATCTATTTTACCACAAATTTTGGGGGGAAAAGAAGCATTTTTGGTGGAGCTGCGAACTGCCTGTGTGAGAAAAGAAAACTGGGGGGGAGGGACGTAAGATTACCATGAAATATGAAAACGCAAGAAAAAAAAAAGTCATATATACACATATAAAATGGGCAGCCTCTTCCAGAAGAGGGCACTAATGGTCTACGAGTTCATGCAGACTGGCTTAAAATTTCTTTTCATTAGGAATTGGTCAGATAAGGGGGGGGGGAGACAGTAGAGGGAATGTGCCCCACCCCCTCCACCCCCCACGTCTCAGTGTCACGATCTTGTTGAAGTCAGTAGACAGACAATAACACCTGTCAGAGTTGATATTTTTGAAAAGCTTAAATAAATTGACTCTAAATGCTTGTGTCAATACGTGAGTCATTGTGAGCAAACATCACCAACTGCACGACTGCACATTTTGTAGGATTTGATATTCAGGAAGAGCGCAAACAAACTCGCGTCGTGCCTTCTCTCTCCTGGGCCACCAGAGAATCCGTCATTATTAACTTTCAGGTTTTTCGGAGCAACAGCGAAAAAATCTGTGAGGTATTGGAACAGTTCATATTAAAAGAACAATACAGTCAGAACAATTACCCGCAGCGAGACGCACCTCCCACCAGCGAGTATTATTGATCTGAATCCACAATAATTCATTCTAAAGTTTATCTGTGGTACTGTACACAGTCATTTTCTCTGAATTAAGAACAAGCCAACTATAGCGGAAAGTCTGTTTTACTAACCTTAAGAAACCCACAGATCTAAACAAACCACGTTTATCATAAACATAAAGCTAAGCAGACACTTAGCTTAGCATTGAGACAGGAAAGAAGGAAATACTATAATGACTTCAAGACTCACAAATTAACTCGTCTCATTGCTTTAACACATAAAAAACAAAGAGTGAATGCTTAGAAAGATCACAGATAACCAAAATAGCTGAAAGAATTCAAGATACCTGTTGAGTTGGTCGAGCTGACCGATGTCTCACCAAGAAGAAGGAGCAACCACAGTTCTTTACTCCTCGGATGCTGCTCTTTTTTGTCTTAATTTTCCAGACTTGCTGCTAATCTATGAGTCAGAGTTCCAGTTTACTTGTTAGGCCACTGAGCGGACACTAAGAACATGTCACTTCAGATGTTTTCAGTTTTCCAGGAATGAAATTTCTGGCTGTTTGGTTTTTCTTGTAATTTCTTCTATTATTTTTGTACCTGCAATCATGAGAACCTCCTGCAAGTCTTTTAGCTCTAATAAAAGGGTTCTTTTCTGACAGAGCTTCCTTTTTATTGCAATGAATTCGATTTCCTTCTCCCAGCTTTGAAAACAGCTCTTACCTTTTCCATGCTGGCTACTGAACGTGAACGCTTGCATTAGGCTGGATTTGTTCAGCTGAAGTGCATTCAATGTTGTTGTAGAGTTCCTCAAATTTTTCTGGCATGTTGAATCTATTTAAAAGCCTTACGTAACAGCAAGTGATTAAAATATAGCAATACGAGACAGAGATTAAATTGGGGTGGAATCAACATTGCGCGGCTGAATTATCCAAAAGAAAAAAATCCTGGAACTCAGATTACATTACACAGTACAGATTACATTATCATTCTGATTGCAAAACTGCCAGACATGATGGGCCCAAAAAAAAAAAAAAGATTACATTACACATTTTCATTATTTTTTGGTTTATGTTACCGAACTCATATGCAAATGTGATTTATCAAAATTCTTGATGATCAGATAACATTTCGTTTCATTTTATTGTGCAAACCCTTATCTGATGGGTTGAATCACGGCAGTTGCAGCCGTGTTTCTTCAGTCTACTGTGAGAGTGATATTAAGGTCTCGCGGTAAACACGTTTCCCAGAATGTCAAACTGCACCACCCAAATCTTTATTTAACCTCATAAAAGCAAGTCATTAACTGACAGCACAGTGTCAGTATTATAGAGAAGCTCGGCAGCGTGCAAAAGCTAATCTGATGAAAGATTTCAGTGTTGCTATTAGCTCGCAAATGCTATCAGCTAACAGATCTCTTTAATGTTAAACTGCACACAGCTGTGCTCTGTGCTGTTCATTACGTTCATGACGAAATGCTGTTGCAGAAGTTTTACTGAGAAGCTGTGAGGATACAGTTGGTTTTAGCTCTAGTGGCTGAAAAAAGATCTCTTAAATCGCAGCTACACAGAGCATGGTGTCACTTTTCCCCTCTTTGTTAATGCAAGTCATTTCTGATGACACGCCATCAATAAGAGAGCCACCGCACTGTATTCCATTTGCACCTTCTTCCATTTTCCTCAGGATGCTAAAGAGAGTCACCGAGACTGCCGTGACCCCCGGGCAATCTGGCGCTAGCTTTGAACATGGCCTTAATTAACATATTGAACTGCTCTGTTTTCAAAAGGTCATATTGTGTCTGCTCTTCACAATTCAAGGATTTGGCATAACATATTCTCACATGGAGTCGCTCATTGTCTTTTTTTGTATGACACGCTGTGGCTTTTCCTCCTTGTAAGAACCCGCGCAGCCTCAAGTATTAGCGGGCTTTCGTGCCGTAACGCCTTTAAATGGCCGTGCTAGCAGAACTACCTGATTGCTTTGTTGCTGTTTTTGTGCGATTCTTAAGCGTATGGCATAGATTAGCAAGCTAAACTTATTGTGCCTCGTGTGAGAAATGACAGACCTCTGTGTACACTGACCCTGACTCAGCTTCCTGCTGCTTACTCAGTGTCTCTAAATGGATTAAGTTGTCAGTTGGACAGCCCATCTGAGATTTTTAATATCCAGCCTGAGGTATATCAAGCAACCGTCTGCCAAATGGCATCAGAGGGATTTACTTCGATTTTATTGCAAGTTTTTCTCTCTCCCTTTTCTCATCTAAGACGTGGTCATGCCCTCTGTGATTTCTTGAGGGTGTTTGACTTGTACATTAATAACACACTGAGGAGACTGAATAAAAATATATTCCATGAACACCGGAGTGAATATTAGTTTTTATCACGTCTACTTGTACTATATGGGATGGACAGAAATTAAAACCATTGGTGTATTTATTACTTTCTTTCCTCATTTTTACATCTTGGCAGATTTCCATTAGGTTGTGTCATTTCCACAAAAAAAAATCTGATAAGAATGGA